>LVTN01000614.1:61195-78728 GCA_001649415.1 Musa itinerans | reverse complement strand
TTTTTTTAATAGAATGAGATTGAGATAATGATATAGGATTAGAAGATTTTTGAATTTTCACTCGTAAGATGATAACATCAGCTTTACTATCATACAAAGCTAAGGTCATAATCTAAAATGCCCTTAGGGTATCAAAAACTCATTCGAGAGCATTATAATGAACCAAACTTAATTACTAGTATATCTACTAAGTCTGAATATAGCATAAAAAAATCAAGTATAATCATATTTGATAAATAGAGAAGAGATCTAATGATTTGAAAGTATCTTTTTTATTTATAAAATTATCAGTATTTTTAACAAGATGAACATTTTGATCATAAGGAGTGAAGATAGATGAATATCATTCAAGAGCATTATAATGAACCAAACTTAATTACTAGTATATCTACTATCTGAATATAGCATAAAAAAATCAAGTGTAATCATATTTGATAAATAGAGAAGAGATCTAATGATTTGAAAGTATCTTTTTTATTTATAAATTTATCAGTATTTTTAACAAGATGAACATTTTGATTATAAGGAGTGAAGATAGATGAATAATCATGATATTTATTTTTTTAATAGAATGAGATTGAGATAATGATATAGGATTAGAATATTTTTTAATTTTCATTCGTAAGATGATGACATCAGCTTTACTAAGATATTTCATACGAAAGTGGTGAGATAAAAATGATTTAATCTCTAAGATCATATCTAGATTTGAGGCAAGAATTAAAATATCACTAACATAAAGATGAAGAAGGATAAATTTATTTTTTATTTTTATAATAAAATAGTTATCAGATTCATTGATTTCAAACTCTAAAAGATAAAATTACATAATTAAAATTTTCGTGTCACTACTTAGGTGCTTGCTTAAGTCCATACATGGATAGATGCACACTTTTCTTCTTGTCTAAGAACAACAAATCCTTCCAGTTGGTTCATGTATATATCTTTTTCTATCTCTCCACGTAAAAAAATAGTCTTCACATTCATTTGATAAACAAAAAGTTTATGGATTAAAGCAAAAGCAAGCATGACACACATAGTGTTTAGCCCCGCCTTATGAGGTAAATAAGTAAGAATCTAAGTGTTAACACTAATTTTGAATTCTCTTTTATTGTTAATCGCCTCTTTCTAGAAAAAAATAAAATATAAAGCTCATAGCTTCTTGAAATAAACTTGGTATATCTTCTATTATATAAGAGATAAAATCATCACTAAAGTTATTTTTAATCCTACTTCTCTTGCTTTTTTCAAGTTCTGGTTAGATGTTAGATTCTATAAGAGTTGGGAAAGACGAAGAACAATCACTTAAAAGGAATATATTTTTAAATAATGATGTATCTTCGGATTCAATCAGTGTCATTTAAGATTTCGAGTATTTCAAAATTTACTACAAGAAATTTATAAGTATCGCTATCAACGGAATATCTTACAAATACAACATACATTGTTTTGGGACTTCTCTTCTTTTTCCTAGGTTTTGAGATATTGACCTTAACTAAATACTCCCATATTTAGAAATAACTTAATCTTGGTTTATAACCCTTCTAAAGTTTATAAAGAGTTATCTCTTTATTTTTTTATGATATCTTATTAAGTATATAATAAACAGATAAGATAGTCTCTTCTTTACAAGTTATGAGGTACTCTTGAACTAAAGATTAAGGTATTAATCATATCTAAAAGGATTTTATTTTTTCTTGTAGTTATATCATTAGATTAAGGTGAATAGGGAGTAGTGAATTCATGAATTATGTCATGATCTTTATAAAATTTGATAAATTTATTAGAAGTGTACTTGTCTCCTCTATAGTTTTAATTTATCTGTAAAGATGGTTTTCAGCTTCAGATCTTAAATCAGTTAAAAACTTCATCTTTAGTTCTTAAAAGATAAGTGTAGTAGAATTTGGAGAAGTCTTCAATAAAGGTCACAAAGTAATGACTTCTACCTCTAGTTCATACTCTATAAGAATCATAAATATCACTATAGATTAATTTAAGTTTTTGAGTATCTCTAAATTAATTAGGTTTAAAGGGTTTTCTAAGTTATTTAGATTAAACACAAATCTCACATTTAGATTCAAAATTAGAGTTAAATTTTAGAATCAAATCAAGATAGAACATTCTTTGAATTGATCTAAATTTGACATGATAAGTCTACTATGCCAATTATTACAAGATTCAAGACAATAGAGGATGATAATTCATATTTGTTGATCGAAGGAGTGATTACATTAAGCTTAAAAAGTCATTCAAATATAAAATATTTTTCTACAAACATATCTCCCTTCGAGATTACAACTTTATTTGCTTTCAAAACTATTCTATATTCTAACTATATAAAGAGAGATATACTAATTAGATTTTATTTAATATCTAATACGTGTATTATCTTATGAAGTATAAGTGTCTTTCCTTAAAGTAAGCTTGAGGGTAACACATCCGATTCCCAACACATTGGCAAATGTACCATTCTCCATGGTTACATATCATCCACTCCTAGTAAGAGAAAAATCATTCTTGATTAGCACAAATATAAATATTTACACAAGAATCTAGCCACTATTTAGAATCATGATATGTTAGATTCACAATTAAGATAAAGGAAATAGATGTGAAAGAGGAATTTAATGGTTTAGCCTCGGTCACATTTACTTGAGGTTTAGGCTTTAGAGAATCATTATTTGTGAAAATCATCTTTTTCTTCTTTCGGTAGAAGTAAGATGGAGTAAGAAGATTATCTCGATTGTAAATATAGAAGAAGTTATGTTTTCTTGGCTTCTTATTTTCTTTGAGTTTAGAGGAATACTTAGGGTTTTGAAATTAGTTGGATTTAGGGTTAGGGTTAGAATTTAGATTAATATTTGAAAACCTTAGTTTAAACTCTTTACCCTTAGGTTTGAAGTTTTTACCCTTGGGATTAAAGTTATGACATTGATTCTGATTTGAGTTTTTATGATTTTGAAAATGGCTTTGGGATTTAGTCATATTGACTTTAACTTATATTTGATTTTCTTGAGCTTTTCTTTGTCGATATTGATATAATATTTTAATACCTTAAATAATATATTTAGGAGCTTAAGTAGTTTGAGATCTCCTAATCTCTTCGATCAAATTTGGACCAAAAAGAAGAAAGTTTATCTAAATAGACAAGAGATATGATATAATTTAGAAAAGACAGTTCTAATTCTATAAATTTGATGGATCAAATTTTGAAATGTATGAAGGGTAAATGATCCATTATTTTGAAGTTGTTAAAATAAAAACAGTGAAGCAATGGATACATTTAGAATCTCTAAAAGATGTATCTTCTGAAGTTTATCAAATTTTCTTAGCCATTTCATGCTTACTATAATTTTCATAATTTTATTAGATTGTTAAAAATGTATGAATTTCATGGATTTAGAAGGAGGGGTAATTTCCAAATCAGGCCTATAGTGAATTGTTCAAGCCACTTGACAAGCTTAATCTCATTAAATTTCTTAAGTCCAAGGACGTGGAATCATTTAAGATCATTCTTAGATTTAGGATGAAACCTAAAAAAATAAAATATATTTATAATATTTATAAAATAAAATTTGAAAATCCTCATGGTTACAATTCTTGATTTAATGGAGTAAAAAGTAAGTTGAACAGATTTTTTGTTTCATTCTTTAAAATATTTATTCACAAAGAGATCTCACAAACAATTTTGATAATAATCTAACATAAAATAAATGTAAGTGTAATCATATCACAAATAACAAATATTATTTATTGAATTATATAGAATAAAATTCAAATTATAATTTAATATAATTTCGTGCTTTTTTTCTCATAATTTTAATAGTCACAACAACAACAGATTTATGAAGATCAGATTTGCTTACATGATTTGAGTAAGGAAAATATCTTTATCAAAACTTATATAAATACTCGTCTTCACAATTAATAAAATCAAATCTTTTTCGGAATATATTTCTTTCTCCCTCTGTTTGTAGATGGAAGCTTGGTGGTCAATCGCGGCAGCGGTGGAACGTCTCTATGCTTGAGAAATAAGCAATAATGGCCTTTCGCTGCGACAGAGTCCACTGATACGCCGGCTGCTCGAATCTATTAAACCATCAACTCCTTGGTTACACAACTTTGTGGACGGCGATATCCAATTTCTGATTCGGGATACTCCATTCTATTGCGATGAACATTTTGTATATCCGGAAACTATGGCCACTACGCAGCAGAAGCAAGAAAGATCATAGAAAACAGGGTGCCCTGTGAAACAGGAACAAGAAAGAAATAGTGATCATGCCATCCATCATCGCTGGTCATCTGTCACAGTCCATGTCGTGCGTGTCCTCTATCGAATCATGTTTGAAGCTGCTGCTGCTGCTGCTTCTCCTCAGAGAATTGTATCAGTCTTTACGGACATCTTGGGCTCTCTGATACATCCGGATCGAGGTTAGCTTATCTTTTACTGGAGCACTCGAGAGCCTCATCAGATTCATACCAAAAGTAATCTACGGAAGTAAAAGGTCGAAGAAGAGTGTTGCAAACATGCATGCAGGGGAGGCGAACTGTTCCAAGGCAAAGCTCTGTCAAAGTATATATGCATTTTGTTTGGTGGATGTAAAGCCAACTTTCTTATAATTATCACTCAAAAATGAAGGCTAATTTCCTTACGGAAACAACAAGAACTCAGTTGTATTTGTTCCCTTTGAAGCGACTGTCACTGTTACCTGCATGAATCAACGATTTATTGGATCATCCGAAGACGTAATTCCGGATGATAGACACAAAAAAAGACACCGACACTGTAAGGCTTGGTTTCGAATTCTGAAGCATGAGGAGGTTGGTAGGGCATCGATTCATGCCACAAGCTTTGCCGTCTCCCTCTCCACCGCCCGCTTGAGGAAGCTGCCTTCCTCCACCACCATCTGCACCGGGAGGAACCCCAGCCCGCTCGCCACCGCCATCAGCACCTCCCTCATCTCAGCCCGGAACTCCTCCAATTCCACCGTCCCATTGCCGTCGCGATCGAACCGACCGAAGAGGCCGAGGTGGAGTTGCAGGAGCTCGTCGCGGCTCGGCCCCGCTTCGTCCACGCCGAAATGGGTCTCCCGCACCCGCAGGCTCATCAGCTCCTTCGCCATCTCTGCGTACGTGAGCCGGCCGTCGCGGTCCATGTCGAGGCTCGCGAACAGTTCCTCCACCGACCCGTTGAAGGCGCCTTCGTCCTCCACGAACTCGCGAACGGTCGACCCGTCCAACATTTCCACGCTCATCTTCGCTTCACCTAAGCAAACACGCACTTAGCGGTCGAAGAAGCACTCGAGAGCACGAGAGGAAGAACTCGGAATGCTTTGAAGAATGAGTGGGAGCTGCTGTGGGTTATATACACGAGCAGAGGCGGAGACTCTCCACACGATCGAACTGTGACTCCATGGTTACTGTGGGCCGCGATCGTGTTGTTTTCGACCATCGCAGCTGCGGTCAAAGCACTACGACGTCAAACGGTCAGAAACCATGCGTCGTTCGCTTCCTGCAACTTCGACCCCCCCGCCCCGTGTTGACTTCGTTGACCTTCCAGTCGACGCGGGGAAGACGAGAAGGCCTCGAGCCCATCGATTGCCCAACAAAGGCGTGGTGACAGCCCATTCCGAGCTTTCCAAGGGAAGATGTGAGCTCTGCTACGGCGGAATCATCCACCTTAAGAATACGCACGCCAGGCTTGCAGCATCTGGGAATCTGGAGTCCCCAACACACCACCTTATCTGCCAACCCCATCGACCAACACTGTTGTTAGGTTCGAGAAACTTGGATGTCCTACATAACATGAAAAGGATGAATACAGACAGAAGCAGGAGGATGAGAGGCAAGCAGCAGGATGGTGATTTTATGACAATAAGAAAGCAATCAGTATCAGTGCCCGTCTGACAACATCTTTGGTGCTCCACAATCCGATCCCATAATGATGTCCAATTTCTATTGGCAATCACTGAAAAGAGAAAAAGAATAATAGAATCAGAGCCATGCTTCCATCCCCCGACCCAAATGCCAGTCCAAAGAATGGGTCAGAGAGCTGGTATTCTCTCTTTAATCTGTAGTCTTCTTCTGGGAAGTGACTCTCACGTTCTCTCCAATACTGCTCTCGATAAATCCATGTTGTTTCATCGTGTTCCTCTTGTCTCTTCTTCGGTTCCGAGCTATCGCGACAGAAGCAGGAAGCTGAATCCCCCGCATTTCTTCATCACCGCTATTTGTTCTTGGATTCCATCATTTCCTTTGGCGGCATCATCTCTCTGTTTAGCCGGATTCACCTGCTAACCTTGCTATCTTAGTCTGCACATCGCAAGGTACCTTCCAAGTTGCCACCTTTTCGTGTTTATTGCCGTTATCCTCTCTCTTTCTCTGGTCCTATTTCCTTTTGGTTTCTGATGAGACTGCTGTGCTTCTGACCGTTAGTAGGTGGCTGGGATTCTTTTCCCCTGCTTTCTGCTTCCTGGCTGACATGTCTTTGGCCACCGGAGCTCTCTCCTGCTCGAAGAACATGGGTTTGGAGCACAAGATGGGGAATGCTGAGAAAAATGGGATCTTGATGGCTAGGGAAGGTGAAACGAAGGAGAACAGCGAGCATAAGCATGCTGGTAAGGAGGAGGAGATCGACAGGCAGATGAGCGAGACCTCCCTTTATGCTACCGAGGAAGAGGAAGATGATGATGGGAAGGATGGCAAAGGGATTGATCTGGGACCTCAAGTCAGCCTCAAAGACCAGATGGAGAAAGACAAGGTCTGACTTAAACCTCCTCCTCCTCTTAAAACTTCCAAATCCCATGTTTTCCTTTCAGTTTCATGGCGTTTGGTGCAGGATGATGAGAGCCTGAGACGGTGGAAGGAACAGCTTCTGGGAAGCGTCGATGTGAACTGTGTCGGAGGTACATACATAAAAGCCTAATTTTGTTCGTCGAAGTAGCACTTTCCATCTCATCGTTCACTTCTCCTTCTCGTAGAAACCTTGGAGCCCGAGGTTGCCATTCTGAGCCTTTCGATCATCTCTCCCGGAAGGCCTGACGTTGTCCTCCCACTTCCTGTGGCTCCGAACTCCAAGGGCGTGTGGTTTACCTTGAAGGAAGGTAGCCATTACAGGTTGAAGTTTACCTTCTCCGTCAGCAACAACATCGTCTCTGGTCTCAGATACACTAACACGGTATGGAAGACCGGCGTCAAAGGTTAGCTTTCTACTCCAAGTCCGCCAGCTTCGAGTTCTGGAAATCCATTCCTCTGCTGCATGATGCTGACAAAGTCGATTTCCATTTTAGTGGACCGAACAAAAGAGATGCTGGGCACCTTCGGTCCTCAGCTTGCATCATACACATACGAGACACCAGAGGAGACCACTCCCTCTGGTATATTTGCAAGAGGATCATATGCTGCAAGAACCAAGGTAAATTTTCAATGCCAAGAGGCTCCCAAAACTATTCGAATCGAGTTCATGTTCTCTGTTGTGTTCTGCAAGAACGAACTCAGCACATTGATGTGGCTATATCCTCCATTTATTTGCTGATGCGATTGTTTTCTTGTATCAGTTCATCGATGATGATGGAAAGTGCTACCTGGAGATGAACTACTCCTTCGACATCCGTAGGGAATGGCCACCGATTAGCTGAATATAAGATCAGTTCCATAGAGAAAAGTCTGATGCTTTTTCAGGCGACATGTTCATCATCAGTGATCAGTTTCAGAAAAATCTTGTGATTTCAGGAGGAGATTGGAACATTCTCAATTTAGTCCCATCTTGATCTGCAGGAGTTAATGGGTGTATTATCATGTATTTGAGTTTGAATCAAGTTATGGCAAAGGATGTACGAGTTCTAATAGACAGAATCCACCATAAGGAACCGAATTTTCGTGATGAACTCTCGATATCTGAGATAGGCTTAGAGACACTGAAGCACTAAAAACTTACTCATGAATCAGATTCCAAAGTTGCTCGAGATTCATTCACCTACTTCTTCAAGCTTAAACTTTGAAGTACCTATCAGCTTGCCCAACACTCGTTTCTCCCCAGGAAAGGGTTAACCCTAAGCTTATTCGTCTGCCATGTTTCCCATAATTCTAGGCTCCTGACAAGATTAAAGAAGAACAATTACGTCTTCCAATTCATCGATGAAACCAGATGGGTAAAAAGGATCGAGCTTTGGAAGAGAAAATTGCAACCAACCTGCGGTCGGCGCGCCCGCCAGCATCGGCTTGCGAGCGGAGGCGGGAGGTCGAGAGCGGCGCAGTGGCAGCAAGGTCAGAAGCCGCCGGCTTCTTGAGGGGCACAGACGGCTGCACGTCCTCCGGGTCGAGGTCCGGATCGCCCAGCTCCGCCGCCGGCTCGCGTCGCACCCATCGCGACCCTATGTGCTCCCAAACGCCAACAAACCCAACGGAGGAGGTGGAGATGTCTCATCTTCGTCTTGGGTTCGATTCATCTTAAATGAAGGCCCAATGGGCCATAGAGCCCAAAATAAATATTAAGCCCTCAAATTGATGTGCCTTCTTCTTTTTTGGAACTCAAATATAATATACTTCCTATTTATTTCTTTTTCTCAATTTTTGGGTATAAATTTAATAATCCTACACATTACTTAAAAAAATTCTTAGTTGAATGCCATTATTTTCTTTGAACAAAACTAAATTAAATATACATTTAGAAAACACATTCAAAACATTCTTGATGTGTTCAATCATAAGGACCTGTACACTGTATAATTCAGTAAATTTCTAGTACACTATATTGTAGCTTATTATTTTTTCTATTTTACAGGTGATGATTGAATCGAATTTTCTTTTATGGTTATATTTTCAACTTCATTATCTGTCTTGTACAATTCATGTATTCATCATGACCTGAGGTGAACCCTAACAGATATATATAATCTGTATATTTTGTATAACACTTGCGAAATCTGAATTGGTAATATTTGAAGGGAAAAATATGTTGAATTGCTTTTGAAGTCGAAAGAATTTTTTGCAAACAATGAAACCAATCCCATCTGAAGGCCCCAAAGGGATCTCCATGTCTCCCCTCTCTCACATAGGATTAGGGCTGAGGACACAGATAGCAGTGGCCTCCGTGCCACTACAGAGTGTCACCCCCCTTCCCTTCGCCACATGGAGACCCATACCATGGTCGATCCAACGACATGGTGCATGTCAGCCTTTTGTGTTGTTATATCCCCTCCGACTCATCGTTCTCGGTGCGTGGAGTACTGCTACTGCTGCTCTCCTTCCCTTCCATAACTCTCATCTATTTCTGGGGTTTCATTCTGCATCCTTCCCAGACCACTGGTCAGTACGACGATGGTGTCTTCAAAAGACTCCAGGGCTTTCGAGGTAAATATGGCTACATCTGGCTTCCGAGCCCGAAGACCCATGTATGTGGAAGAGTCTTAGGGTTTCACAGAGATTCTGGGGGCTTGTGGACACCACCATTCCCATGCATGTGTTTAACGAGTGTTCGGTGCAGATCGTCAAGAACTTGTTATAGATCCGCCCATGGTGGACGTGTTGATCTCATGGAGATGACTTAATATTTAGCTTAGGGCTCTCGTAAGTAAGGCTGCAGTGGCTTCAGAAGCTTTACTGCAACACAATCACAGTCACGAGGTTTGTGAGGAGATATGGTAGAAGATGGGTTGCCTCATATTTTTCCACAGCTTTCTTGAACTTGAGATAGGAACAGAAGCTCAAACTAAGCTCAAGAAAGTTGTGGGAAAACATGGGTAAGCCCAGATATCCGATTGCATCTTTCTCTACTTCGTTCAGGTATGCTGGTCAGATCTTTGAATTATTCATCTACTTTTTCTTTTGTTTTCGAGTTTAAAGTAGGACTTTAATTCCTAATACTAATGTAGCACTGGATCCTTCGAAGAACAAGTTGCTCTACTTTTTGTACCATGTCGAGTTCTATCACCAGAAATAGCCTCTCTCTCTCTAGCTGTAGGTATGATATATTTTACGTGTAGATAAGTAGAAGCAATGCTGGAGGTAATAGGTTTCTCTGTTCTATAGTCAAAGGGTTTCTTTGGATGGTAGTTGTGGATATCCAATGTAAACTTTTAATTTACTGTTCAAGTGTTCATCTTCGGGATTTCTCATCATAAATTTATAGTTGTTGAATGACTATTTCAAGCCGTTTGACTCTGAGATTTCGGGTTAATTACTAAACTCACTGAAAATTAAACCCTGTCTCATAAAGAGAATGTGTGGAAATAACCTCGGAATGCAAAGATGGTTTGTATGCTTATCACTAACTAAATACAATAGTCAAACATCTACACAGTTAAAATAGAATCGATATACATGATAGAATCTACCCTCAGAAGGTCAATATGCTGTCTGTTCTTCTTCTGCACGCCCGCCCACCGGCACATGAGAAGCTGACCCAAGAATTTGACAACCACCAAGGATTTATGCTACAAAAATCCAGGAATTAACTGTTGTCGCAACATGGCAGAAGAAAACAAAAAAGCATTACACCAACAAAGCAACAAGAAGAAGCAAGAACTATGGATCGTCACAATTCTTGGACTCTAAAATGCATTCAAACTACAGCAGAAACTTGACACCGAGTGTCTCCTGAAAGAAGAAAAGTGGGTTGAGATCCACGAGTATGTTGAGTCACAGAAAGACAGGTTTTCTTTCGCACATCTACCACAGAGCATGAATCCTACCTAGCAATGGAATCCAAGGAGCAGGGCATTGCCGCTAAAGATCAGAGAAACAACATCCATAATGCAAAAATAGCTACAGATAGTTTGGATCCATACAATAAAATAGCCAAGAACCAAATCGAACTTAACTCAGAGAATTACGATTACCACAAACAGGTAAAACAGTTTACCTTGCAGTTGCTCCCCTTTCCCCAAACCAGCTACTATCTGAGTAATGGTTTCCAAAAAGCCAAAGACTTTTTCTCCGCTGTATAAAATGGAGGCACGATTATGCTGAGAACTAACCCTTCATGTATATCATAAATTATTATGTCAAACAATGTCACATGGTTAGACCTTTCAAATAAGTCTAACATGAAAAAAGGGTTCACAATAACAGGATAATAATATATCTCACCTACAGGAGAGAGGAAAAAGGAACACACTTAAGCTGTACCTTAGCCTATGATAGCATTTCAACTCTGTTCCGCACACTTAAGCTGGCAACAAGCTAAAGAAAGTTGAGACTTTGGACAATCGCCATATAGCATATGCAAGAATAAGAAATTGAGTCATCATCAATTGGTTCACAAGTAATATAACTTCCTGAGATTTCAGTGAACTTAACAATCAATGAATATATAACATCATTAGCATGGTAAATAATGTCTAATTGCATTAACCTAATTGAATTAGCCTCGATGGAGATTCATCTTCCTTCAGATCATACTCGATCAACAGTGTTGAAAAACTCCGCAAAGGCATGAAAAAGAAACCAAAGGTTCCTTGCTGACAGAAGAAGGGCAGATGATGGTACCAAGAGATGTGAAGAATCAAATTCACTAGAATAGGAAACCTGCATCAGGTACCTAGTAGATGAGAAAGTAAAATTTAAGCAAAAGAAGTGGTAAATTGCGATTGTACATGAAACAAGGTTTTAAAAAAGCAATATAATAAGCCATGATATGTTGGTAAGCTTGCTCCCTTGGAGGAACACATTCGTTTCAGTGACTTAAGGAAACAATATCATCCGAATTGTGAATCTGCATTACAAACCATAAAGTTCATCAGCGGAGATAAGTTTCAAGTGTCAAACTAGCAAAAACATGTCTAAAAGATTATAAAATACAATCCAACAGTTTTTATCATCTCAAACTAGCATATATGAATAACTAGATGCAGAAAATTTCTGCAGCAACCTTTCTGTTTGACGTAATGATTATCTCTTTCTCCCACCACGCTCCCTCAGCGCAAGGGTTAGTGTTTCTCCAGGGCCAACGTTGTAATAAGCAAGCATAAGATTGTCCTTAAGAAAACCGGCCCGACCACTCAGTTTCTGTTTATTAGCAGGAAGCTGAACCTCTGCCGCAATCTTCTCCTTAAGACTGCCAACAGTCTCAGATAAAGATTGGACTGCAATCTCCAGAAGCTGTCCTTTCAAGTTTCCTTCATCCACACTTGTTGGAACAGATACAGAAATCCGACAAGACCCCTGAGAAGAATATAGGTAGGACTAGTGATGTGATGTATAATAAATAGTTGTTCAGACAGTGATGAACCAATAGAATATGATTAAAAGGAGATATGAAACCAAAAGTTCACTTTACCGGATGCCGAGCAAGGAACTGATCCTCTGGAATGAGTGAGATTTTATGGTTATATTTTCAACTTCATTATCTTTGTCTTGCATATAGATATTTTTGTGCTGGTTTTCTATTACTATCCAATTAATTATGAATTTCTCCACCTTGTACAATTCATGTATTCATCATGACCTGAGGTGAACCCTAACAGATATATATAATCTGTATATTTTGTATAACACTTGCGAAATCTGAATTGGTAATATTTGAAGGGAAAAATATGTTGAATTGCTTTTGAAGTCGAAAGAATTTTTTGCAAACAATGAAACCAATCCCATCTGAAGGCCCCAAAGGGATCTCCATGTCTCCTCTCTCACATAGGATTAGGGCTGAGGACACAGATAGCAGTGGCCTCCGTGCCACTACAGAGTGTCACCCCCCTTCCCTTCGCCACATGGAGACCCATACCATGGTCGATCCAACGACATGGTGCATGTCAGCCTTTTGTGTTGTTATATCCCCTCCGACTCATCGTTCTCGGTGCGTGGAGTACTGCTACTGCTGCTCTCCTTCCCTTCCATAACTCTCATCTATTTCTGGGGTTTCATTCTGCATCCTTCCCAGACCACTGGTCAGTACGACGATGGTGTCTTCAAAAGACTCCAGGGCTTTCGAGGTAAATATGGCTACATCTGGCTTCCGAGCCCGAAGATGCTGTCTGTTCTTCTTCTGCACGCCCGCCCACCGGCACATGAGAAGCTGACCCAAGAATTTGACAACCACCAAGGATTTATGCTACAAAAATCCAGGAATTAACTGTTGTCGCAACATGGCAGAAGAAAACAAAAAAGCATTACACCAACAAAGCAACAAGAAGAAGCAAGAACTATGGATCGTCACAATTCTTGGACTCTAAAATGCATTCAAACTACAGCAGAAACTTGACACCGAGTGTCTCCTGAAAGAAGAAAAGTGGGTTGAGATCCACGAGTATGTTGAGTCACAGAAAGACAGGTTTTCTTTCGCACATCTACCACAGAGCATGAATCCTACCTAGCAATGGAATCCAAGGAGCAGGGCATTGCCGCTAAAGATCAGAGAAACAACATCCATAATGCAAAAATAGCTACAGATAGTTTGGATCCATACAATAAAATAGCCAAGAACCAAATCGAACTTAACTCAGAGAATTACGATTACCACAAACAGGTAAAACAGTTTACCTTGCAGTTGCTCCCCTTTCCCCAAACCAGCTACTATCTGAGTAATGGTTTCCAAAAAGCCAAAGACTTTTTCTCCGCTGTATAAAATGGAGGCACGATTATGCTGAGAACTAACCCTTCATGTATATCATAAATTATTATGTCAAACAATGTCACATGGTTAGACCTTTCAAATAAGTCTAACATGAAAAAAGGGTTCACAATAACAGGATAATAATATATCTCACCTACAGGAGAGAGGAAAAAGGAACACACTTAAGCTGTACCTTAGCCTATGATAGCATTTCAACTCTGTTCCGCACACTTAAGCTGGCAACAAGCTAAAGAAAGTTGAGACTTTGGACAATCGCCATATAGCATATGCAAGAATAAGAAATTGAGTCATCATCAATTGGTTCACAAGTAATATAACTTCCTGAGATTTCAGTGAACTTAACAATCAATGAATATATAACATCATTAGCATGGTAAATAATGTCTAATTGCATTAACCTAATTGAATTAGCCTCGATGGAGATTCATCTTCCTTCAGATCATACTCGATCAACAGTGTTGAAAAACTCCGCAAAGGCATGAAAAAGAAACCAAAGGTTCCTTGCTGACAGAAGAAGGGCAGATGATGGTACCAAGAGATGTGAAGAATCAAATTCACTAGAATAGGAAACCTGCATCAGGTACCTAGTAGATGAGAAAGTAAAATTTAAGCAAAAGAAGTGGTAAATTGCGATTGTACATGAAACAAGGTTTTAAAAAAGCAATATAATAAGCCATGATATGTTGGTAAGCTTGCTCCCTTGGAGGAACACATTCGTTTCAGTGACTTAAGGAAACAATATCATCCGAATTGTGAATCTGCATTACAAACCATAAAGTTCATCAGCGGAGATAAGTTTCAAGTGTCAAACTAGCAAAAACATGTCTAAAAGATTATAAAATACAATCCAACAGTTTTTATCATCTCAAACTAGCATATATGAATAACTAGATGCAGAAAATTTCTGCAGCAACCTTTCTGTTTGACGTAATGATTATCTCTTTCTCCCACCACGCTCCCTCAGCGCAAGGGTTAGTGTTTCTCCAGGGCCAACGTTGTAATAAGCAAGCATAAGATTGTCCTTAAGAAAACCGGCCCGACCACTCAGTTTCTGTTTATTAGCAGGAAGCTGAACCTCTGCTGCAATCTTCTCCTTAAGACTGCCAACAGTCTCAGATAAAGATTGGACTGCAATCTCCAGAAGCTGTCCTTTCAAGTTTCCTTCATCCACACTTGTTGGAACAGATACAGAAATCCGACAAGACCCCTGAGAAGAATATAGGTAGGACTAGTGATGTGATGTATAATAAATAGTTGTTCAGACAGTGATGAACCAATAGAATATGATTAAAAGGAGATATGAAACCAAAAGTTCACTTTACCGGATGCCGAGCAAGGAACTGATCCTCTGGAATGAGTGAGACATCATCGACTCTTTGCCGTTTTGGTTCAGGTTCATCTGGCAGTGGTGGAGCTTCCTCGGGGGGAGGAGGTGGTGGCATTCCTTGTGGGGGAGGTGGTGGGGGAACCATCGGCATGTTAGGTGGTGGCATAGGCAGTGGAACAAAAGTTTGGGAAAGTACCAATGGCGTGAACTGGGATCCAGGAGGTGGAGGTGGGTTTACCGAAATTGCTTGAGGCAATGGCTGCTGGTTCATCATAACAGGCTGCTGTGACGAAGGCATAGGAATAGGTGAAGGAGCAGGCCTCACAGATGGAATCATTGAAATCATTCCAGGCCTTGGATGTGGAAAAAGACCCCCACCAGCAGCAGAAACAGAATACGGAACTGTGTTTGGTGGGAATCGAGGAATATTCAATGCCAATCCAGGAGGTGGAGGGAGGGAGCGAACTAATGGCACCCCAGGCCTTGGTTGTGGCGCAGGACCTGGAAGAATCCACGAATCATTATTATTAGCTTCAGTTTGTTCCTCACCAGAAGCACTCTGTGATAATGCTTGAGTCGCGGTACGTCCAATACTTCCAGAGTGCCCATCCCATATGACCTGCTTTGGTTGTTCATCTTTCTTCTTCTCAATTTCTGCTTTCACAGCATTGGAGACTTCTTCTTCTGTGGTGCCAAAAATATCAGGACGAGTTCGTGCAAGCCCGACAATGTTCTTTGAAATCTCATCATCTGCAGCAAGAGTTGTCTCCCGGATTTTAGCCA
Source organism: Musa itinerans (assembly GCA_001649415.1). Taxonomy (NCBI): domain Eukaryota; kingdom Viridiplantae; phylum Streptophyta; class Magnoliopsida; order Zingiberales; family Musaceae; genus Musa; species Musa itinerans. The sequence continues at coordinate 63,045 of LVTN01000614.1, read as the reverse complement.
TCATCCTCTCCTTTTGCTCCTTGTATTTGGGATCTATGAGTGAAATGCGCATGTGCTCAGCCATCTCACTAATAGAAATAAGCTCATTGGTGATTGGTGAAATGACAAACTTGGTTGGATCTCTTTCAGCAGGGATCCTCTCCTCGGGTCTCTTCCAGTTCTTCACTATCCTCATAGGAGGCTCAGGCTCATCACCAGGTGCTTTTGCTTCCGTGGCATTCTCATTGAGTATAGCAGCCTTCATGCCTTCTTCTACAAACTGCATCTCTTCTTCATCCATTTCCATTTCCATTTCCTTTCCTGGTTCAGATGTTTGCATCGGTTCCTCTTCATCCAATACTGATATCTTGCTTCTCCTAATGACCTCATCCAATGTCATTGGTACAGGCAGCTCCTCTTCCTCGTCATCAACAAACTCGATTGTCTCCACGACAACAAAGTCATGCCAATCAATCATTGCCATTTGCATCCTTTCTTGCTCGATCTCATCCTCAGCCTTCTGCCTAGCCTGTTCCTGAGACCGCTCCCACTCCAGACGGTGCAAACACCTCTCGAGCACTGTTGTCAGATCACTGGTGCTTTTCCGCAGCTTTTCAGTTAGCCCCGTTGGAGGCATCAGAACCTTTGAGTATGCATCTGTGAGAGTCGTGAAGAATGTGAACATGCTATGGGTCGGCTTCAAAAAGTGGAATTGTGGATTGCTCATCTCCCGGCTCGTGAGGTTTGTCAAGAAGTTCTTCCCATTCCGTGCGACAAACTGTGCAGTGAGCTTAATGATATCCAACTCCTCCCCAGTGATCCCTTCTGGGAGTCTAACTGTGTACTGCTCAGCTTCGGGAGGCTCAAGGACCTTCTTTGGGGGAATCCTAAACTGAACAGCGGGGTCAACCTTGGCGGTAGCCACATCAGAAGGTGCAGTTGCAGCTGCAGGGGCAGCCAAGCCATCAGAAGGTGCTGGGGCAGAATCCAATGGCTGAGAGGAGTCACCAGAGGGCTGCTGGGATGCCGCCTGAACCAAGGTGCGGTGCTCGGAGACCATGTGCTGGTAGTAGGCCTGATAAGGGTCCGAAGCAGTCAAAAAGTTAAACTTGTTGTTGCCAGCATTGTTGGCAAGGATCCTCTTCTCAAACTCCGGGCCGTTCTTGGCAACGAAAGCGGCAGTCTTGTCTATGATCACTCGGATATCAGGAGGATGGATGATACCCATCGTTCTCGTGTGGGTCGCGACCGGTGCTGCGGCCGGCGCAGGAGGGGGCTGTTCTTTCTCTTCTTGGGGCTTATTGGCCAGGGCATCATTCGAGACCTGGGCAGGGGGAGTCGGGCCGAGGTTTCCATCAGAGGGCGGCGCCGGGAGCGGCAAGATCGGGGCTAGCATGCCGTTTCCTTCGATTGTTCGGTTCCCGTGGTTGGATAGAAGATCTAGGGCACAAATTCAAAAGAGAAGGAGATAAATTAAAATCTAAATTTACGTTTCTTCGTCAGATTTCCGAGATAAATTCCCAAGAAATGCAAGAAATCAATGGGAAACGCGCGTTTACTACTCTGATGAAGAGGCATCACAAATTTCTCGTACAAAACAAACCCCAAAAAATCAACAAAAAATCAACCTAGTGATAGATAGCATACGAATATAAGTGAAACTCACCGATCCTTTCTCGATTCTATGTCCAAGATTTCCTTCGGCTTAGTGAGGGGAACGGAGAAGCTCCTTCGATTCCCCGACCAAAACTGGTAAGGTTTGGCCTCTTCGTAGGAACCCTAGGAGAGTCGAGCGCGGTTTGGAGCTGGGCCGGGAGACTTAGCTAAGGCTGGTATACCAATGACTCTCTCTCTCTCTCTCTCTCTCTCTC
>LVTN01000614.1:31001-60994 GCA_001649415.1 Musa itinerans | reverse complement strand
ATATATGTGTATATATATATATGTATATATATATATATGTGTGTGTGTATATATATATATGTGTGTATATATATATGTGTATATGTGTATATATATATATATATGTGTGTATATATATATGTATGTATGTATATATATATATATGTATATATATGTGTATATGTATATGTATAAATTTATTTATTATTTTTTTATAGACTATCTTTTATTGTTTTATTTGTATGAAGTGTCTTTTATTTAAAAAAAAAAAGATTACCCCTCTACCTTCGTGGTCGGCTGCCTCCTCTATCGCATTGCGGCTCACCATGATTATTTTCATTATTTTTCGTGAATCATCCCCACAGTGATAATGTTGCTATATCAATATATGTTCTGTTCCATCACAACAACGACCCTAAGACCTCATAGATTTCCCTCCCTCAACTTCCCTAATGCAGGTAACCATAGTGAAGTGACCAAAGAGTGAGAAGGAGATCCCTATTGTACTATGAAGCTTGCGATGCACCCATTATATAACGCATGTGATGACCTAGCTGCCCCTCATTACCTCTTTCAATTATCATCTCCACCAATCCCTTGCATAATCCCCCATCATCGATAGCAACATATGTAGCCTCAAGGGTGCTAAGCTCATTGTCATGCTACTATATAAAAAGGAAGGCATCCATAAAACTAGCGACGGTACTCACGAGGGACGAAGGAGACAAGTAGCGAAATGATGGGATAAAAGGATAATATTATTTTTAAAAAAATAAAAAGTGTTTTACCAAAAAAAAGTGCTTAAACATTTTTTGAAAATTTATCCTAGACATTGGTTTAGTTGGTTTAGATGTTCCATAGGTGGGTCATGAAGTGACAATATAAAAGGAGTGATCGATAAGATTAGATTATATAGATATTTCTACTAAGAAATTACATGATTTTTAATTTATTCAAACTCCAAAAGGAAAATGGAAATAACCTTGGCCATAGTTCAATCACACCGGAATCGAACGGGACCAATGGTTCATCGGTTCCAAATTGAATTGGAATTGGCCCTAAGCGATTCGTTTCAATTTTTGAAAATTAGAACTGACAATTTCAAATTTAAACTAATTAAATATAATAAAATTAAAAAATAAATCATATATGTAACTTTTAGGATAGTGGTTAAATTGTTAGGTTAAAATTGAAAAAAACTTAGTTCAAATCTTGAGAATAGTATTTAAAATGACTAAAAAATTTATAATTTTATTTTTTTAATCAAAAAAGATATTTAGTTGGATTAAATATTTTATAATTTTATTTCTTTATATCATCTTTGCCCATTATCGTTATACATCTATTTTTTAAATTTCAAAAATAAAATTATAATTTTTATAATTTACATTATTTTTAATTAAAAAAATTAAATTTTGACTGTTTTAACTGGAACAAGAATTGGTGGTTACAGTTCAGTTCCAGAACTAGAACTTGAGTGAAATCAGACAAATCAAATTCTAATTTTAGTTCTTTAATTTTTAGAAAATCAAAATCGACAATTTCGAAACTGAAGCTATATGAAATACTACAATCAGAGTAATCAACAAACAAACAATAAACATCGTCCATGAGCGATACTAAGCCCTCAGAATTCAATATTTATCTAGTAGAGCAAGTAGAGGTCAAACTTAAGTCTGCTCTTCTTTTAATCCTCATATTACCATATTACATAAACAAAATAGAAATACAAAGAACATAACATGATTCATGAGTTTCAGCAACATACAAATGTCGAGGTTTAGAGAAGAAAAACTATCCATATAAACAATATCACATGCCGCCAAACCAAATAGTATGTACAGAAAATACAATTGCAGTTTTAAGAAAGAGCGTGGACACGCACACCTAATGAATCTCAGCTGAAGGATTGGTCAATAGTTCAAGAGAGCGCCGAAGGAAATCCACAGCAACAGGGACGTCGTCAAATCCAAGAGCACCCACAGCAAACCTTGCTGCCTTGTGAGCTTCTCCAATCTTCTCTACAGACGGCTGGTAATTGCTGTCATACTTGTAATTCTCAACAGATGGGGCTGGGGGCACAGCATGGTTCACGTTGCCATTGCCATTGCTACTGAACGGCACAGTTGATGGGTAATTGGGAAAAGATGGAGCTGATCGGTGAGAGGAGGCAACGTCAAGGCCATGGTGGAAAGCAGGCTGATGCATGGGTGCTGCTGGGAACGTGCTGTCATGAAAACTTGGGCAAGACTGAAAATTTGGGTAACAATAGTCGGGACTAGGATTTTTGGGTGAGTGATAATTTTGTGGAACAGGTTGTTGTTCATTTGGATAGGATCGGGGATCGTAGTGTCGAGGGTAAACAGTGTATTCAGGCCTGTATGTTGGTGGAAACTGATGGAGACCATTGGTAGGATGCTCAGTGGTAGCATAAGTTGTTGAAGGTGCTTGACTAGAGAAGTCTGTATTAATTATTTCGGAGTGCTGTGATGATAAATCAGCACCTCCGTGGCTATTCTGGAAGCCCTCACTTCTTCCTAGACTCTGTAATTAAGAAAAACAATTGCCACAAGAGGCATCATCATTAACAGTTTAGGCAGAAAGAAAAAACAGATCTCCATGTAAAAAGTTGCAAGGTGACCTCATTTACATGCGGAGATGATATGTCGCCACCTGGTTGGCTAGATGGAAAGCTCTTACTTGGACCCAAGTCCTAAAAAAGGATAAAATGTTATCAGAATCTTTCTGCACATTCCGTCAACTAATTTTTTGTCCATCAAAACAACATTTGGTGAAATCACTTTAGGAATAGGATTTATTGTCAATTCTATCAACTAACAAGAGACACAGAAATAGGCCATCATGATAGAATATGAACCTTTCTATCAGAAACTTCTCCAATTAAAAAAGAATAGACCTCCCAAGAAAGAATAAGAGTGAACAAGAGTTATTATATTAAACTATCATTACAATAAAGCATAAAGATATAATAGATCTTCCAGTATGGTCTCAGATGTATATACTGTCTTGTATATAACGGGGTATTAGTGACATAAATCTCAAGTAAATTATGCATAATTCCAGACTAATCTGCCAAATACATTAAGCAATAGCTATATAACACTCAAATTCCTTAGCATAATTTGTGCTCTATTACAATGTCATGGTTTACTGGTTCCAACCCACCCATTCCAATCCAGCTGATCAGCTTTACTGCTGGTTATCATTAAGTGGGTGCAGTGGCAGGGCTAACCAACCTCAAAAGTCTGAGTTCTAGTGGTATTAGGACATATCCACCAGGACCTGGTTGATTTATCACCACTTGGCGTGAACTTGGAGCCCAAAAATTGGCAACATTCGGTTACTAGGTCTGAGACATGAAAAGCAAAGGGCAACCAATGTACTCTTTAGACCTTTATCAGGACTCACTCTTACCTGTGCCTATTAATCCATTCATGATCTCCCCATTACACATGCTTCATTTTCATGCACATGATCCATATTCTTCCTCTCTTAGCTCTCAACCCTCCCCGACATTTCATTACCCACACCCTCCGATAAGTGCACGTACGTGCACATAAAACTAATAGGATTCCCAACAATCTCGTTTGCCAAATCACTATAAGCTGGCAGCATTACATTGCCTGTGTCGAAATTGAGCTCATAGAGGAACCAACAAAAGCTAATTATAAGAGAAAAACAAGATGTGGTACTTTAAAGTCTGTTCCAAATTCCTACGCAGGAAAATTCAAATGAGATATAGAGAGCGATTGACTTCAATCTTGGTAGCTGGCAACAAAGCTTTGCCTTTTTTGCATGCAACTTAAGCTCACAGAAGTAACCCCAAAATTATCCAACACATGAATTAAGTGGACGAGAAGGGGGAAATGACAAATAGTGTTATAGAATTTATCTACTATGAGATATTAAAATTAGGTTAAGAAGCATACACATGTGCTTCTTGGTGAGGTTGACACGTCATCACCACCAGGAGGGCCTGGTTCAGGCTTTCTTCCTTCCTTCAAAGCTTTCCTTATATCTACAGCTTTCCAAACTGCATACTTCTGCTTCTGCTCAATCTACAAATGGCAAACCAAAAGTCTCTGATTTTCACATTTTTTGAACATTGACATGAAGAATTTTTTTCCACTCTAAGGAATCAAGACAACAATAAAGGAGACAGTGCTGCCTGCAAAACTTACTTCAGGATGAAGTTTACCAAATTGATTCAAAATCTCAAAGAAAATGCTGGCTGCATAAAATGTTCTTGCAGTATTCCTGTAAGATCCACAGCATTAATTTGGCTGCACTAGTAAGACAGAAAGTACAACAAATAACTGCATAAAGTACAAGTCAGCTCTCCCAGCCCGATCTTGCTTATCTGCCTTTGCAAAAAGATTCGATGCAAAACCCTCCACATAAAGATTGTCATCTGGTCCTAATTTTAACGATTTCTTGTCCTGCAGCAAGATGCAGCAGTTCCACAGGAACAAAGAGAAAAAAAATCTAAATCAATAATGAATTCCCATATCATAATGCATTGCACAATGCTACAATTGACAGAAAATATAAACAACTAAATGAAGAAAAAAATCCTTACTCAGCAGCAACAAAAAACTTGAATCATACAATAAATTTTCACGGCACCAGATGTGTTATAAATATCAGAAGGTACGCCATGTATGAAGTTTATTGCAGAACATAGCTTAAGTGGATTGGTGATAGACTTGATAGAAAGATCCACTTGGCCAATATCATGGTTTGGCGTTTTGGGTACCAGACCCTTGCTGGTCTCTCTCCGAATGGGTATGTGCCAATGTACCCATACAGTACACTGACACATACGACGAAATTTCCTTTAGGCTTTGGCTATACATGGTGTTAGGAGGCACATGCCAATGCCACAACACAACAGGTCATCCTACACACCGCCTGGTATATACCGATATGAGAAAAATGTAAAACCATAGAGCATATTTATTAGAGTTTCTTTGTTACTGCTCATCAGTTCATGAGTGGTTGTAATACAACCTTCCTTGACAAGAAACAAGTACTGGACATTGTTCTCAAGCAAAAGGACATGTCACATATGAAACTAAAGTAGCTACTCTAGCAGCAGGGGACCCGTCTATATGTTTTATGCATGTGGGAGAGGTACACGATGCCCTAATTTTTTATGAAACATCAATTTCTTCAAGTAAAGACAGTAGATGTGCTCAAACCAGCCCTCCTGAGGAGACCAGGTCTCTTTCACATAGTGTAATACTGTGGCCATCACCGGTTCACGAAAGGTACCCAACAAACACAATCAATAATTTGGACTTTTGAAACATGATCACAAGGTTTCCACAATGAATCAGGTGGTTATAATAATTGATAAGGTATATTTTGGGCCCTGAACACGTCACAGCTGAAGCCTCACACCAAGTCAGAATCGTACCAAGAAGCTGTGCCACACGTCTTGTCTCGGAAACCCGGGGCGGTGCCGTCTGACGTTGCCCTGCACATCCCGGGACGTGCGCCGGTCAGAAAGGCCGTCTCATTCCTCGAGGGTCAACGGCCACATCGAATCGACGCGCTACTAACCCCCACGCAATAGTATAAAGCTCCTGGTTGGCCTTCGACCAAAAGGGAGGGAGAGACAAAGATAAATAAAAAAAAACCAATCCATCCCATTACTAACTTGCTCGTCGGAGGGGCCACGATCGGGGATCACCCGGCGAGGGCCCTTTTTTGCAGGCGGACGACCACCCACGGGCGACGAGCGTCTCAACCCAGGGGACACCATCCACCGCGCAACGGAGAGCTGTCAATCGGCCCGGATCTCGACCAACGCCAACCAGCACTCCTTCCCGAGGGCACGATCACCTCATCACCCGGCTCACTCTACAACCAGCACGACCTAGCCGTGCTGACTCATCAGCCACGGTTGTTCGCTAACAATAATCTTCAGAACATGAATTCTCTTATCATGCATTCTATTAAGACACACACACAATCCAATTCATACCTAATTAAGTGAATGAACACAAGCGTATGTACTTGATGCAGCAGAATTCTCATAGAAGCTGCATTGAAGAATTAAAACGAGCGATGAAGCTGATGATACATAGGAAGAAAAAGACGGACCTTCTCAAGCTGGTTCATGAGAGAGAGAAGGATGGCGTCGGTGGTCTTGGTGCGCTCCTTCTTGGGGATCTTAAGCCCACGATCCATCGCGTACAGCCGACCTATGAGACCGATGGGAGTACCGACAGAGACTTAAGGAATCGTGAGAAATATATGGCTAGGGTTTCTCTACGCGGACTCACAATAATAGGTGACGATGGGCTCGTGCTTCTGGAGCTCGTCAGCTCTCTGGAGATATGGCAGCAGCACCTTCGCCGGCTCCGACTCGCTCCCCCCTGCCATTACACCTTTTTATGCTGTGGTGATGCAGAGATCGATCCCGACGCGAAGAAGAAGAAGAAGAAGAGAGATCGAATTGGGGACCGGAAAGAGAAGAAGCGTTGGGGGATTGATCGATCGATCGCTACAAAGTTCGGAGTTGATATAGTGGTGTCCGGGTTGGTTAACTCGAGAAGAAGGAACCGCCACTGAGGATATATATATATATATATATATATATATATATATATATATTCAATTATAGTTTCTTAGTAGATGTGCCAAAAATATTATAAATTTATTTAAAATAATATAACCGATATAAAAGTCTCCTTAATTATCTTTATTGCTAAACCAATAACAATCCTTTTTTTCACTGAATAATGATCCTATTTAAAATCTTATTTTTGTAAATGAGATGGTTTCTATTGGGTTTTGAATTTATTGTTTCAATTATAGTACATTTGAATTATTTAATTGGGGTATTAAAAAATAATATAAATCTATTCAAGAATACTATAATTGACTAGTGGCCCAACGATTCTCTCGAATACTATAATTGATTATCGATGGATTAATTCACCATATGTAATGATGCATATGGTATAAAAATCCTGTTTCAATGCACCTATTCAAGGACATTTTGACTGTGTTTGAGTAGAAACACTGTCAAAATACTATGATGCATATCCATTATAAAAATTGATATGCATATGTAATTTAAAAGAGTAGAAACAGACTATGACTAATTTTTCTGAGTAAACTATAATATTCATATATAAAAAGGGAGAGGATCAAGAAGAGCAGTAAATTGGATTTATAATTGACTATAGTATTCAAATTAAAAAATGAAGAGGATAAAAAAAACAACAGGTTTTCATCAAAAATAAAAGAGCAATAGGCCTGCGCCATGGACCAATGGGAGGGCAGTCTCATACTATTGTATTCTATAACATTTTCTATAATATCAATTGTCAGTATTAAGTCAAATCAAAACACTGGAGTTCTAAGTAAATGTAAGCAGCATGGCCTAATCTCAAACAGCACTCATAATCACAGCAATTCAAGCTACTTCCATGAGAGTGATCCTAAATTATTGATTGTCATATGTTCATGAAACTGGATCCTTCATGCTCTTGTACATTAATGTAAAATTACCAATATAACAGACCAAATATAGTCCATAGAAATGTTCAACTTTAATCATGAGCTGAAACCTTAGAATAGCAATCAGTAATGAGAATCTGTTTTCCACTGCATATGTCGGCGTAGATTTAGTAAGATCCAGGTTCAAGTTTATGAAACAGCCGTAAATTACACACCAGCCCATTGACTTCATAGCTGCTAGGGCTAGAACCTGCTTTGATGCTAACTGATGACCTACAGAAAGCAAAACTGGACCATCACCTGCACAAATTGCATAAATGAAAATTAGATCAATGAAATATACGACGTAAAAAATATAGATAAAGGCAGTCGTCAAAAATAGTGCAAGAAAACATGCATATGAATTTTCGGCCACCACCAATCGAAAGTCACTATGTTTTTTGTGTTTTGATCAGTTTGGCCAAAAGAAGAATTTGTTTCAATTAAAATTATTGTTCTACAAAGTGAAATATAAATTAGGACTATATAGATGATGACAAAAATTAGGCTATCTCTAACATGAATTATCAGTGGTAATTGATTCTGTCACCGGGAAGGTCTGCCTGAGACAAACAACAAGACTTGAACACTACATCTGTTGATTGGGAATTTTACACTTCACTTCATGCTAATAACCACACTAATCACTTTTCATGTCTGCTTGGAACAAGTATATAAACGAATCTTAAAACAGTGACAGGATAACTAAAAAATAATACAAGAATTATATGCCTCGTATTTCAATTTTTATCAGAAACTATCATGAGATTAGGTGACAACATACAGTTAAGCACTTCATACAGCAAAAGTGGTCATTTTTTTATAGTTTTACATTTAGGAACTTCTTAAACAAAATTGCCTCCAGATGAGAACCAAAAGTGGAACAAATTCAATACCACAGCCTGACCCTTTGCTACAATTGAGAACATTAACTCAAATTTACAGGTTTGAGCAATAATAACAAGAGATCGATTTACAAAGGAGAGAAGTACAATGTCCAAAGAAAAACTAGAGGACCTCAATGCTAGAACAATGTAATCCAACTAAACAATGATGATGATGATGATGATGATGATGATAATAATTCTGAGGTAACATTTTTTCCCTATCATTAAAATCAAGAAACAATATTAGACCACTTTTTTATCCTTATAATGTAGTCTCAACTGAAAGATTAATCTTTTAAGCTTAATCTTTTAAGCTCAGACAAAGCTTTCAAATAAAAATAATCATTAGCATATACTATCTCGAGGAAGCTTAGGATGGTGAATCTTCTATCTAGTCAATCTTAATGACTAAGCCTATCAGCATTGTTCACATTTCACAACACATTGTCGGCTGGTTGATAAGAATAACTGAGCACCTTGCCTCATCTTATAAACATAAAAAAAAACCAACAAGCCCTGAAACTTTAGATCTATAACCTGATGGTCCTGATATGTTATATCTTTTTTCTAATTGCAGCATGTTCTCCACAACGAGGTTCACTTATAACATCACTGGTAATTGATTCAACCACCAGAAAACAAGTTATACTGCTCAAGGAACAATCCATATGAATGATATTGCTCCTAATTTATCTTAAACCGAAAGTTTTGACTAGAAAGATGTGCAGTTTCAACCTAACATCAGCTTGTTGATGTTCTATTGAATTACATTAAAAAACATCTTTACCATCTAAAGAAACTATCACATAGTACATACAGCCGCAAACAAATATACCAAGTAGAACCGAGGATGTTCAAGATGTTCTTTTGGCTTGGCCCTGATAACTTAGGGCCACAAAGGCAAGATGAGCCACCACAACACCATATGTTAAACACTCAGTGATTTAAAAAGCGCTAGGCGTCAAAATGCGCTAAGGTCCAAAAACACCCGAGGCGCTAGGCGCTCGCTCGAGCAAAGCGAGGCGCTAAAATATAAAAATATATAATGTAATTATTTAAAATTTTAAATAAAAATATGCTATTAAATTAAGAAAATTAACAGTATTAAAATCAAAATAATATATTATTAATCTAATAAATACAAATACTATTATTAGTATACTGTTAACAGTATACAGAAGGAGAAGAAGGAAGAGGAGTGTAAAGGGGTGCTAACTGAGAAAAGAGGAAGCGGCAGCGAGAGCGGGAGTGTAAGGAGGCAGCGGCAGCGGGAGTGTAAGGAGGCAGCAGCAGCGGGAGCGGGAGTGTAAGGAGGCAGCGACGACAGCGGCAGCAGCAGCAGTGAGCAGCGGGAGCAGGAGCGGCGAGTGGCGACAGCGGTAGCGAGCAACGACAGTGGCAACGGCAGCGGCAACGAGCAAGGTTAGGGTTGGAGAACGACAGCTGATATCGATTTTAGTTGGTTCGATTGAACCAATTAACCACCGGAGACCGAACCAAACCTAAAATCCTGGTTCGATCGCCTGGTTTAACCCAGGCGCTCGCCCGAAGCGCCCAACGCCTGGGCTCGGGCGAGCGCTCAGGCGACGCCTCTTTGAAGCGTGCCGCCTGGAAGTGAAGCGAGGCGCTCGGGCCTCGCCTCGCCTCGCCCGAGCGCCTAGGCGAGCGCCCGAGCGTCTTTTTAAATCACTGTAAACACTTCCATCTTACATAAACTCAGGTATATAAGAAGATATATGTAATTTGTTACCGAGTATTGACTATCTCTCCATTGTCATTAACTAAAATGTACAATCAATAACCCAATTTTCTGAGTCTTATTATAACCATATTTTATGTATAGCATGCTAATGATAATACAACAACTTGCCAATGTGAAGTTAGATTGGAAATTTACATAATCCTCCTGAAACCCACACCACAGTAGCCGAACGTTTTCCGTGTGCACCATGGGATTAGAAAGAAGCAATATCTGGGGTGCCGAAACAGATTATACAAGTCAATGGGCTGTTGTTTTAAGGCAGAAATCTTAATTGCCAGTGGCTCTATTCATTGGAATGTATCTTTATACAGCTTTCTTTAGTCAATGGTGAATTTACATCCCCCATTGGGATCACAAATATAACAATAACTCAGCACTCAATTGGTTCAAATCAAATACACAGCAAGCTAAAGACGAGAAAAAAGGGGAAGACAACATACTGCAATCAATCGTCGAGCTTTTAATTCTCAGTGGCGGCCGCCGCCGCCGCTCCTTCGGCAGCCTGATCAGCATCCGTGTCGGGCGCCTGCAAGATGCTGAGAAGCGACACGGCGGGCGTCTGCAGGCAGCCAAGAAGATAGGTGTACGATTCCATACGGGTGGGCATGGTCTCGAGGGCCTGGAAGTCGTCCGGACCGTAGAGGCGACCCTCGAAGACAGCCCCGGTGAAGTCGTTGAGAGCGAGCTTAAAATCGCGCTGGAAGTCGCGGCAGGGCTTGAGGGCGGGGGGGATCTCGTCGGAGTGGACGAAGAGCCAGGCGTTCATGCCCTTGGCGCAGGGCCGGAGGGGCTCCCACCGGGTACCGGCGATGGCCTTCTCCACCAGGGTGTTCTTGGCCACAATCAGCTTGGCCGATGGGGGGAGCCCCCCCCGGAGGGCCTGCAGCTGGCGCACCGTGAGGCCGTGGCACCAGATCCCGGCCAGGAGGTGGCAGTTCTCCAGCTCCCGCCGCACCATCTCCTTCTTCATCCTGGAGACCGCCGCCCGGATCGGCGGCAGAGAGGTGGACACAGCGGACCGCAGCGACGTCATGACAGAAGGAACCGCCGCCGCCGCCGCCGAAGTCTACCCGCAATGCAACGACGAGAGGGCGTGTACACAAAATCCCAGACCTAATAACCGGACGCGAACCGTGAGCAAGACGGTCCTCTGCGCTTTAAAACTCGTGTCGTTTGATTACATGCGATCCATCTCGAAAATGAAGGGTAAGGATCCTATTCCAGATCTACGCATGGTATCAGTACGAATGACACGGCTACAACGCGCCGTTCGTTGATCCTTTTGCATCGATGCGCCAATAAATGATGACTTCGAATTGGACTTACTCCATTGAGAATAATATAACTATATTAAGAATAATATTTACATTATGACTGATATCAAACATGCAACGACAACATTAGGCGAAAAAAATTAGAATTCTCCTTAATAGAATTCGTAATATCCATCATAAATATTTTGTCGCCTATCATGGATTAAAGTAGAACGCTGGTCCGGTCCGGGCCAGCTCGATCCGCACAAACTCGGCCTCGTACTCGAATGCGCGACGTCACATAGAAAGATGTAGAAATGCGCCCCCTTTCCACTATATATTCCACTTCGTCCCCCACCGTCCAGCCTCTTTACCCGAAGCCCTAGCGCCGAAGCCCTTACGCCTCTGCGTCGATCGATTTTGAGCGAAGCCATGGCGGCCGAGACGGAGACCTTCGCTTTCCAGGCGGAGATCAACCAACTTCTCAGCCTGATCATCAACACATTCTACTCCAACAAAGAGATCTTTCTTCGTGAGCTCATCAGTAATTCTTCCGATGTAAGTTTCGTGTTCTTTTAAGATCTTAGTCCGAGGCAAAAAATATTCTCATTTTTTGTTCTTTCCTTCGTTTTTGTTGCTGATATTGGTCTTTAAACAGGCGCTGGACAAGATCCGATTCGAGAGCCTCACGGATAAGAGCAAGCTTGATGCCCAACCGGAGCTCTTCATTCACATCGTCCCCGATAAGGCCACCAACACGTTGTCCATTATCGACAGTGGTATTGGCATGACAAAATCCGATCTTGTAAACAATCTCGGTACCATTGCTCGGTCAGGGACCAAGGAGTTCATGGAGGCGCTGGCCGCTGGGGCCGACGTCAGTATGATTGGGCAGTTTGGAGTGGGGTTTTACTCCGCATATCTGGTAGCAGAGAGGGTCGTGGTGACCACGAAGCACAACGATGATGAACAGTACGTCTGGGAGTCACAGGCCGGGGGTTCGTTCACGGTTACCAGGGATACCTCCGGGGAGAGCCTTGGAAGGGGGACAAAGATCACCCTTTTCCTCAAGGAGGATCAGGTAAACACTTTCCTGTAGGCCATAATTCTTGTAAGTATTATAACTTTTTTTCTTTTTTTTTTATCAGTGTGTATTACATGATAAGAACATTTGCTTCCTGTCATTATCTCGAATTTGCATGTGGATCGATATATATTGAAAGCTGATTATGAAAGGAAGTGAACAAGGGATTGAAATTGTTAATTGTTATATCCCTCATACTGATATTTCTATACCCATAAACTTTAGATTTTATGTGTGATGGTAAGTAATTTGTTCCTGGTTATGTAGTTTCAGGCTACTGCATTCTTACTTATCTTTGTTATGTTCCAAGCCTAAGCTATGATCTATTGCCATATGAATATGTCCATGTTTGGTGATGCATGAACTATGTTTCATCATTTTGAAACAATATAATAAGCTACTCCTTGGTGATCGTGTCTTAGCCCCTCTTCTCTAAAGATTACATTTGCTTTGCTTCATGATTGCTTTCTTGGCAACATCAACTAGTTTTCTGCTAGTGTATTAATTGAACAGTTCTAAATGTCTGCTCTTATTGGAGATTCCCGTGTGAAAAAAATCGTTATTAATATGTTTAACTAGTTTTCTGCTAGTGTATTAATTGAACAATTCTAAATGTCTGCTCTTGTTGGAGATTTTCCCGAGTGAAAAAAATCCTTATTGATTAATGTTAGCTATGTGAATGTTATCTTGTGCTTTGCTTTGATGAATTGCAGTTGGAATATCTAGAGGAACGGCGCCTCAAGGACTTGGTCAAGAAGCACTCTGAATTCATTAGCTATCCCATTTCCCTGTGGACCGAGAAGACCACAGAGAAAGAAATTTCAGACGATGAGGAGGAGGAGGACAAAAAAGATACCGAGGAAGGCAAGGTGGAAGATGTTGATGAGGAGAAGGAAGAGAAAGAGAAGAAAAAGAAGAAGATCAAGGAGGTTTCTCATGAATGGTCTTTGGTCAACAAACAGAAGCCTATCTGGATGAGGAAACCTGAAGAGATCACAAAGGAAGAGTATGCTGCCTTTTACAAGAGTCTCACTAATGACTGGGAGGAGCACTTGGCTGTGAAACACTTCTCTGTAGAAGGCCAGCTTGAGTTTAAGGCCATTCTTTTTGTGCCAAAGCGAGCTCCTTTTGATCTCTTTGACACAAGGAAAAAGCTCAACAACATTAAGCTTTATGTTCGTCGCGTCTTCATTATGGACAACTGTGAAGAAATAATTCCTGAATACTTGAGCTTTGTCAAGGGGATTGTGGACTCTGAAGACCTTCCCCTTAACATTTCAAGAGAGATGCTCCAGCAGAACAAGATCCTCAAGGTCATCCGCAAGAATCTGGTCAAGAAATGTATTGAACTCTTCTTTGAGATCGCTGAGAACAAGGAGGACTACAACAAGTTCTATGAGGCATTCTCAAAGAATCTCAAGCTTGGAATCCATGAAGATTCTCAGAACAGGGCGAAGTTTGCAGAGTTGCTTAGATTCCACTCCACCAAGAGTGGGGATGAGCTGACTAGCCTCAAGGACTATGTTACACGAATGAAGGAGGGTCAGAATGACATTTACTACATTACTGGTGAGAGCAAAAAGGCTGTGGAGAATTCTCCCTTCCTTGAAAAGCTGAAGAAGAAGGGCTACGAGGTTCTTTTCATGGTTGATGCAATTGATGAATATGCTGTTGGTCAGCTGAAGGAGTTCGAGGGGAAGAAGCTGGTGTCTGCGACAAAGGAGGGGCTGAAGCTTGACGAGAGTGAGGATGAGAAGAAGAGGAAGGAAGCCCTGAAGGAGAAATTCGAAGGGCTCTGCAAAGTCATCAAAGAAGTATTGGGTGACAAGGTGGAGAAAGTAGTGGTGTCTGATCGCGTCGTCGACTCTCCCTGCTGTTTGGTCACCGGAGAGTATGGATGGACTGCCAACATGGAGAGGATTATGAAGGCACAAGCTCTCAGGGACTCCAGCATGGCTGGCTATATGTCTAGCAAGAAAACTATGGAGATCAACCCAGAGAATCCCATCATGGAAGAGTTGAGGAAGCGAGCGGATGCTGACAAGAACGACAAGTCAGTCAAGGACCTGACACTGCTGCTATTTGAGACGGCTCTCCTCACATCAGGTTTTAGCCTTGATGACCCCAATACCTTTGGCAACAGGATCCACCGCATGCTGAAATTAGGTCTCAGCATCGACGAGGATGAAAAGGTCGAAGATACTGACATGCCGACGCTGGAGGATGCTGATGCAGAAGAGAGCAAGATGGAGGAAGTTGACTAATCTGGTCCAAACTTTGCCTATTGAATCCTTTGGCACTTCTTAACAGCTAAGAGTCTCATGGTGCTGTAGTATGGTTCTTCAGGAAGTTGGTAAACCTTCTTTCCGCCTTATGGCAAAGAGGTTCTTATATCTTCTACTTATGCATGCTTGGACAACTTCTGTTATTTTATGTTAAATCGGTCTATGATTTCACAAGTAGTTGATTAATTTGAATGGCACAATTTATAGTAAGTTCCTTCTGTTCCCAATTGCCTAAAAGCAGCAGTAATTTAGTGCTAAAAGTCCACAAGAAAGCATGCAGATGGATCCACAGATGACATGGCTGTTCCTAGGACCTCTGAAACAGCTTCCAGGAGCAGGCCCTTCTCAAGACTTTTCAGCATGCAGACAAACCATCTGCAACTCTTTGGTCAGAGCGCTGAGGCATGCATCAGTGTCTCCACCGGCATCTGCACAGATGCAATCTTGTCATGTCCAACAAGGTTACATCCTTCTTGCCCATCACCCCATGTTGCAAATTAGTAGCAGCCGACATATGTTCATCTTTTGAGTTCATGGCAATAGAAGCAATGAACGTCGAGACAAAATGTATTTAGAGAAATTAATATATTTAACATATATATAATTGTATAAAAAAAATCAAAAGCACATAATATTATTTGCTGTGATGAAATCCCATGATACATGATTCTATGACCAGGATTTAAGGATCTTTAAAATATTTTATGATTTCTTTCATGACTTCCAGCACTTTTTGCCTTGTTTTCTTCCCGAGGTGCAAAGATTGGACCCAACACACAAGTTTTAGCATCATCAATGTTATGGAGCATCTTAATCTAATATTCATTTCAAAGACTTTAGATTTCTATCTTCTCCTAATTGTTCTTATTTCACAGAAAATGATTTGTCTTCTAAAAAGAAACAAGCTGAAGGATGCTAACTGCTGCTGCATTTGAGTTGTTTCCAGTCTCCGTATGATGCAATAAAGATTAATAGAACTCTCAGAGTCATGTGATGATAAGCCTGACTCCAATCTGGAGACTTCCAAATTTGATGCCTTTTTGTTTGTAGAATTAATAGTACTCTCATATTCACACTAGACATCCAAATTAATGACTTTTAACTTTGTTTATTATATATTCAAGTCAAGTTCAACATTATCAACTTTTCTTAATGCAAGACCATCATTTTTCACATTGCCATGTATAAAAAAAATCATTATTCTAAGTCACCATGCAACAAATAATCTCCATCCCTTCTTTCTTCACAAGTTGTTGCACACTTTTTAAGAACCCTAAAAGTGACCTTGGCCTTCCTCCTCAACACCATGCATACATCACACACACACCTTTAGTAGTCAAAGTAATCTTACTTTAATCAAGTGCCTCACTTTGTGGTAGTCTTGTTTCAATGAACGAGTACTCGATAATTTTCCCTCAAGAAAGCCACTGGTATTTTGGTCAGATCAGTATTCCAGTGGCATATCCAAGCTATCAATCAAAGAGGAGGGCTGCTTTGTCAGAGAGCTCCATCCTTGTCTATTTCTCTTCCCAAAACCACAAAAGAAAGAATTATTTATTGATTTCAATATATTTGAAGTGAGAACTGACAGAGTTCCAATAAGTTGTTACCCATCGACATCCCAATTCAATGAATTTGGACCATTCAGCTTGATAACTATGATTTTGTTTAAATACATTTATCCTACTCTTCTTTGTGGGTTGAAGTGACCAGATAATTCAAGTTAAAATTATAATTCACAACTTAAGATGTATTGTACAGCATAAAAATTGAAGAAATCATGCTACCAAACTTGTTTTGTTAGATAGCATCTAAAAATTTTGAGAAAGCAAGAGAGTAGTAAAAAGAGAAAGAAATAAAAAGAAAATGTAGGGAAAGCAGATGCAGGTTAGAATTCTGAACTTGCTAAGGTGTGCTCAGAAGGTGATGTTTGAATGCAATCATTGATCTCAGAAAGCCTTGGCTTAGATACTAAACTATCAGCTCTGAGGGAAACCAGAGATGATCCCCACCTTTGCATGTTGGGCATATCATTTCATTGGAAAGTACTTGCATGCTCAAGATAAAATTGATGCTTTTAGATTGAGATAGGGGCAGGTTGGCCAGGTGAAACAAACTGTAGAGAAAGGAAGGGCATGACCAGAGTTTTGTAGGAAGGCAGTGTCAATAGTTGGCACCACCACATTTCACTCATGAACAATATATCAGCAAAAGATAAAAAGTAAGAGAGAGAAGATTAAAAAATAGATATTAGAGTTGGTACAGCATAGGACAGCTCTCTGCAAAACTCCTCCATTTCCTTTGTTCTCTCTCTCTCTCTCTCTCTCTCTCTCTGTGCAGTTGCTTGTTGCTGTACAGGCCTGCCTCTGGTGGAGAACCTGATGCCATTGATGTGTGAGTGGGTGGTGTGTTTTCATCTTTCATTTCCTCCCATCTTCTGCTGTGAGTGGAGGAAGAAAACAAGACCCTCTTCTTTCTCATCAGCTCTTCCTCTCCTTTTGTAGAGTAGGCAGCTCTACAGCTGCACTTCTCATCTCAACACTGCTTGATTTTTTTTCCTCCCTTTGGAGTCAAAGAGTGGGTAAGGCATGGAGATGCTGCCTTTTCTTTTTTGTTGTGTGTGATTCTTCTTCCTCTGCTGCCATGGGTTTTCATTCCTATCTCTTGCATGCAATTTCTGTTTCTCTTGGACCCTCTGAAGGTTCCATGTGGGTGACCGTTCATGGATTTTCTTGGGATCTTGCTTTGGTCACTGCATCAGTTTGCATCAGCCATGTCCGTGTCCTCGTTGGGATCTTTCATACGATCGACCTCTCTTCCCCTCCTCTCACCTTTCTCTTTCCCATCCTTGAAAATCTTTTGCTTGGATCTTGGATCTGTGCGGGGTTTCTGGTACCTCTCAGGAAAGGGAAAAATCAACAACTCGATTTCCTTCAGATTTGTGTCTGGATTTTTCGGCCCAAGATGCGTTGATGAGCTTCTTCTTCTTCTTCTTCTTCATCATCCTTACCAACACTTTTGTCCGGTCTCTTCTACTTCATCCCCTTCTGTTCCATCCGAGGAATCCAAGGCCCTAAAGATGAATGGTAACCCTCTCATGGCTTTTCTTTCCTTCCTTTCTCTTCCATCTTATTTTCCTTCAACTTCCTTGCAAGATTTCCTCCGGTGGGTGGCCATGCTTTTGATTCTCCTCATCCTCGGTACTCAGGCCTTGGTTTCTATTCTGTTTCCCTTGGAATTTCTTTTCCATCCATCATTTCATGTGCAGGGCTTCTGCCATCCTCTCCTTTCTACCTCCGTTCCTTCCTCCTCATCTGCTAATGAACTGGTTTACTTTTGGAGGGTGTGGGTGCCCCTGCAAATCTCCTCACCCCCCTTTCATCACATAAAATGACACCTCTGCAAGTTTCCCAGCCACATGACTTTTGATCTTCTTTTTGCATGGGAGGCCTCAGGTGCCTTGGTCTTCAAGGAGCCTGATCTGTAGTCTTGGGTTTGAAGTCCCCCCCAAAAAATTCCAGTCTCATGTCTACATGAAATAATAATGCTCCAGAAGTCTCGATCTTGTATCATGGGTCCTGTTTCCTCCCCTAATAGGTGACTTGCTCCTTTTTTATCACTGAGTTTAGTTTTCATTTTGTTTAATCTTGCAGGCATCAAGTCAGGTGAAAGGTTGCAAGTTCTCCTCCTTTGTGGGATTTTACTGTTCTCCTACTTCTTCTGAGGGGTTTCTTGGGAGCTCAAGTCCTTGGTTATGCTGGAGGCTAAGGACAAGAAAAGGTCCAGTAGCAATAGAGCTGTTGGGCTACGACTCCAGTTAGAATATCTGATAGGAGGAAAATTGGAGCAGGCCTTCTTCAGATGTTATCCGCTAAAAGCCCTCTAGATCCTTCATGTTCCTCCAAGGTTCCAGCACCGAAGACTGGCGAGAGGGTCTCTGAAAAGCTTGCCTCCCGGGAGAGGGATCCCATTCTTGGACAGACACCAACTCCTAATTTCTCTATAAGGTAACTGTTCCCCGGAGCACTGCCTTGTGTTGGTGTTGTGCTGCTAAATATTCCTTGCATCAATCCGATTAGATGTGTTTATTTCCGGAGGGCCTTTTGCTAAAGGTTTTGGTACTTCACTTGCAAATCTATTGGATGAGGACCAACCTTTAATGGATCTGAGCTCATTTTTTGCCAGACTATTGGCATTGATATCCATCACAGGCCTCTGGATATCTAAAGCAATCAGGAATGAAAGGCTTGATTCTTCTTCTTGTGGATGACTATGGTTTTGATTTTCTTGATATGTTATTAATTATATGGGCTTAATTAATCATATCATCTGATTAACAAAAGTTGTCCTTCTAGCGAACGGTGACAGATTTTAGAGGGTCATGGCTTTGTGGAATGTTTGTCTAGTTCCTTGATTAGTGGTTCATTTTTGTGTCTACTCTTGGCAACTAATGTGTGGTGTGATCTGAACAAGTTCACTGGTGAAATATTGTTGTGAATGAGATTGACTTCCTTTTTGTGTCTATACTTGGAAGTATGGAGTTGTGTTTGATCGTCTAACTTTTATGCCTTGCTTGCAAAAATGTATCTGAGGCTTGTTCTTATAGAACTGTTGCTTTGATCTCAGGGATTATGTTTTCACATCAAGGAGCAAAGGCATCGAGACGAGCTGGCCGTTCACGCAGCATTTCTTGCAGCTTTGCTTGAAGCATGGTGTCAAAGATCTATTGCCACCCTTTGAACCTCCAGATTTGGTAAGAGTCCAGCGTTGGAGTAAGGGAGTAGAGTCTCAACAATCTATAATCCGCTCGGAAATTGAACAGATCCCAGTGCATATTGGTCCTCAAGAGAAGGCCGTGAATATAAGACGGGACTTGTGTTTGCCACTAGAGGCACAACCTCCAGATGGAAGTTCAGCCACTTGTCAGAGGTTTAGGACTGATGAACTGACTCATTCTGGTGCAGATATCGGCTCGATAATTACTCGTGATCAAGTTGAAGGGACTTCTGCTGCAATTGATGGAATTTCATGCTCATTTGCTGTAAATAGAGATGTCTTTGAAGCGCCTTCAGATATAGACGTTGTTGAACCCACCAAAAAGCCTGGAAGCTCATGCGAACCATCCGAAAATAAGTGCAGGTTGATAGTCAGATTGGGTGTCATCTCCGACAGTAGCCGGGCAGAGGACATAAAATCTAGCTCCAGTACTGTTTCAGATCCTATGGCTTCAAAGGTTTGTCCAGTTTGTAAAATGTTTTCTTCCACTTCAAACACAACTTTGAATGCTCACATAGACCAGTGCCTGTCGATGGAGTCCAACACCAAGTGTTGTTCAAGCAAAGTTGTAAAACCAAAAGCAAAACCAAGGAAGAAAAGATTGATGGTGGATATCTATACTACTGCTCCTCGTTGCACTCTCGAAGACCTTGATAAGAGGAATGGTACCCACTGGGCTGTTGAATTGGCATTTGCAGCTGCACCAAGTGTCGAAGTTGACACAGAGACAAAGAAACCAAAGTTGGTACCGGTGGGTTCTGGAGAGGGCATAAAGGAAGGAGCTGTATATGTTGATTCAAACGGTGTAAAACTAGGAATTTTATCCAAGCTCAGTAGTACATCACAATCAAAGGAAGAACTGAAGTTGCAAGAGCATGACAAAGTCGTCAGGACTGGCAAAAGTTGTCTGATCGGCAAAAAGCAACATTTCAAAGCAAAGTACTCCAAGAAGATGAAAATGAAGGCACAGAGAAAGAAGTTAACCTCATTTATGCTGTTGAAAGCAAAGGTACTTGTGACTTTCTTCATCCAGAAATCTATGGCTGCATTTGAGTTCTTGCACAAACACTCTTCATTACTTGTATCATTCTAAGCAAACTCTTTATGGAAATTTCGAAGTATTCTCTTCAGGTTTGGTGTATTCTTTAATATGCTGAACAAGTATATTGTTCACTACATCTCTTCTATAGTTAACATAGTATCTAGAAACATGTTGAAATCTTAGATGTGCTTAAGTCTGAAGCAACATCCAGTTTATGAGTTCTTAACAAAGAACCTGCTTACTGCTTCCATGGCCTTGTTTGTGTTACATTTATTTTTTCTAATATTTTTACAGCTGGAAATTGGAACTTGTGACTGTTTATGCCTTCACTTTTCTCTCATTTCAAGTGTTCTCATCATGATCCACAGCTATAATCATACCAGTCACTACTTCAAATTTGTACGACTTGATGCTTTCCAGCCTTTCGGCTTTGTGTCTCCGATCCTTGTATTTCTTTCCTGTCTGGGTATATTCTTCAAATAGCATCCCAGACATAATTTACAATCTGGGTTTTCTAGCATGTTTTGTGTTTATATGGTTATTTTATGGCTGAATTCTTCATCCTAACTTTTTTATATCAGCTTTAACTCTACCTGTGTTGATCATTAGGCCAATTTGGTGGCATGATTTGTATATTTGTTTGATCAGATCCAAACTTCAGTCGAAGGAGATTGTGATGGAGAAACTCATCATGAGAATGGAGAATCACTGTTACATATATCAGATCCAGGAAACCTTGCCAACAGTAGGCCTGCATGTCTAAGGCAGTGGATTTGTTCCAGACGATCAGATCTTCCAAAAAAACTTGCCAGCAAGAATGCCCATAGTGCATCAGATAATACTGCACTTGTTACCAGGAGCATGCTGACCGAGAATAGCCGACCTGATGCTTGTATTTCTTCTGTTTCCTTAAGCCATCACTTGAAGTTTTCTAGGTTATCTGAAGATTTGACCAGCTCTCCAAGATCCAAAAAGATCGATATACTGTCCAAGACGGTCCACCCCATGGATGATGGCATGAAAGTATCTGAAAAGCTAACTATCTCCGCTTCCAGATGGTCATCTGAAAGCACAGAAAAAAATAGCCTTCTACCGAGAGTATCAAAATCATCAGGGAATTTTGAGTCTTCTTCACGAACCGAAACAAAGGAGACTGCTCCGAGTATTCAACATCAACCTGATACTTCTTCTGACAGGACAAACGTACCTTCAATCCACTGTCCCTCAGCTAAGGACCAAATCGTTTCTACTCTGATGAAGAATGACTCGGTTAGAAGATCACCCTTCAACCTACAAGCAAGGAAAGGTGATCTAAGTGTGAAACCTGATACTTGTAAGAAGTTCCGTAAGCATAGATCCATTTTAAGGAGTGGCAAGATTAGAGCAAAATTTCAGTCAGCTACCAATGGAGTGCATAATAAAGGTGTGCTTGCACCTGGTGCTGATATTGCAAGAGCAAGTAAAACACTAGGATCTTGCGAATTAAATCACTCATGTGTCATAGTATCTGGAACAGGAGAGATGACGAATGATGCATCGCCAAGCAGGAAAGACGTCCCAGAATTTGATAAAAAAGATGAGGGAAGCACACAGGAAGAGCAGAAACACAGTAATCATCTTGAAACCAAATACCATGGTCCTGATGTTCAGAATTTAGACATGCAAGTAGAGGTCTTGGACTCTGGAAATCATGTCAGGAAACCTTCATCGGAAACGGCTGGTGGTAATCTTCTTTCTAATGATGCTGTGTGTTCAGAAAGTCTGCAAGCAGCCTCTGATTGCCAGTCTATCTCAAAAAGTGAGGTCAACACAGGACAATTAATGCAAGTATCTGAGAAGCAAGTGGTGTTCTTTGGTGATACTTCCAGAGAAGAAATTGATGGACAAAACATTCAAATGGTAGACAAAATGGAAGATAGAGGAGAAAAAGACTCTTATGCAGTTCAGCTTGTGGAATGTACTGTTGAAACCATGTCCATCCAGGAGTCCAGTGGTTGTTCAACCAGTCATGGGAATGTGGGGCATGAAATCCCCCAAAAGAGCACCTCGATAACCTCAGTTAGAACAACTACAAATGAAGCTATGAAGTTGGCTGGTGATGGTGAACCATGTGGATCACCTGATTCAACTGCTTCAACCATCTCACTCCCCTCTCCGAAAGATCTCAAATATACAGATTCAGATGCTAAAGTATTTGCATCTGCTATCAATGCTCAAGATAAGTTGGGCTCAATAGATCCATTAGCTGAAGATACTGTAGTATCTGAAGAAAGAAATGTCAAGGAGAGGAATGAAGAAGTTAAGGTGAATCTACCAGCAGAAATATCTGGTTGCATGGTAGATGATAAGACTTTCTGTTGCTCATGTAGGGAGAGCCTTTCAAGAGAGTTTCAAATTTTACGACCAAATGCTACTCACAGGACACCCAAGGTGAAGCAGGTTTCCAAGTTGTTCTCAAGGCCAAGAGTCTCTTCCTCTTTTAATTCATGTCAAAATCACAGAATTAATACCACAGTCATCTCCAACTTGCAAGCAGCTGGTCAGCCTACTACCAGCAAGGGTTTGTCAGATTGTGCAGTCAAGGTTCCAACTTGCAGTGTTCTAGGTTCTGCTATCCCATCATCTCAGTCACAGAACCGGTCAATTTCCAATCCGATCCTTAGGCTGATGGGTAAAAATTTGATGGTGATGAACAATGAAGAGTTTGTGCAACCTCAAAGAACAGTTCTGGAATACCCACCAAATGGAAACTTCTTGTCACCTCTTGGATTTGCTGTAAACACCAATCACTCGAAGCAGGAGAATTTTCGATACCATCACAAGATCTTCAGCGGGCCTCCGGCCTTTGACGCAACTGCATCAGTCGGTGAGCACCAATTTCCCATATGCATGCCTAGCACACAGATGGCTGGTTTTTCAGTGACTCCCTTGCATACTGCTTTTGTGCCAAGACTTGATCACCACACTTGGCAAAAGAATGCATACAGAAGGTCCAACTCCTCTCCAGCTTCCTGCATAATGAATGAGGTTCTTGTGATCGATGACTCTACTGAATTTGAGAGACGACCAGTCACTTCTCTGAGCAGTCCAACAAGTACTTTGCCTTTTGCTACTTCAGGTATGAATCCTTTGTCTCAGAGGCCATTTTCCTGCGTCTCTTCGCAATGCCAGATTAGATATCTTCGTGGTGGCTCAAGGCCCTTGTTACCAAAACCATCCACTGGAATTAATGCTAATTTGACGAAGAGTGGCAGCATTACAGAAGGCCATGGTCCTCTACCCCCCAGCCCCTTTTTGCTCCAAACTCCTACCGCTGCTCACATGCAGTCATCAGTATGTTACTCACAGTTGCATGGGTCCTAAACTGTACTTGCGGAACCTCTGTCTCAAGTTCTACTTTGCAGCCATTGTTCCAGATCTTAGCTTACTTGACTGAGTACCCTCCGAGCACGGTTGTCTTGCAGCAGATTTCTTGATATACGGTCTTTCTAGCAGCCATGAAGCATCCTTGGGAACAAAAAGAACAGAACCAACAAGAATGTGACTGAGTTTTGAAACACTTCATGTATCAAATTTGATGTTCTAAAGGCCTTGTTGTCTGCGACCGCAAACATTCTGCAAAGTTGCAGTTTTGAACTTGCCAAAGTACATGTAAAATTCTCAATAATCCATGCATCTGAATCCCTCCAAACTCTTGTGTGAAGCTTCTTAGTACTACTGATGGTTATAATGAATTTTGAATTGGGGTAGTAGTATTGGTGGGTTCCTGTGGTCAATTTTATTTCTATTCCAAAATGACTATGAAATGATCAATAATTGTTTATGGTTTAAAGACTCGAATAAAAAAAAATCGTACTTAAAATTTTCTGTGCCCCATGATCTCTCTATCAACATTGAAAGGTAATGTTTCCATGATACATTACGATGTGTATTCAGATCCATTTCAGCTGCCCAAAATGAAACAAAGCTACAGAGTGTACTGAAGAATGCAGGATGATCCTAGCATTAAACCTGAGCTTTCACTGCTTTCATGCGTCTACTGCTGTGGACGTGTGGATCTGACATCAGAATGGATTCACGAGTGAGTTGTAACGCTAAATACAACGAGCTCTTTCACGCTAGTGATCCCATTGCGTGTATACTAATGGATTCAAAGATGATCTCGCCACATGAAATATAGCCGTTGCGATGGGAGAGGTGAGAGATGGAAGGAACAAATCCTTCTTGCACGAACAGTAACACTTATGGGCAGTACGACGAACAGTCGAGAGAGAGAGAGAGAGAGAGAGTGTGTGTGTGCAATGATCTGATTCCTTTCGGTGGCGTGGCGACAGCCATCGTTTCTTGATGCCGCTGTTCGACGTTGGACGACACCAAAAAAGCTGCCCATCCACTCGTTACCACGTGCCGACACCGAGGGAGTGGGGCCCGGCAGCCGGTGATCAAAGCCTGGGGATTTGGAACGCGTCGATTGGCGACGCGGGTGGAACAGTGCGTGCGTCAGCCATGTCTCTTCTTCCCTGTGAGGGGCAGCGGCCCACCGTGCGGTGAACGGAGGGGAGGAGAGGGGCCATTAATGGCGTTTACCGAGTGCCATCCATGTGTATCGCTTCCCGTAGGTACGGGTAGCAGGGGAAGCCGTACATTTGCCGTCCTTCGAGTTTTCGAGTCTTCTCTCTCTCTCTCTCTCTCTCTCTCTCTCTCCGTCCGAGGAAAAGCGAAGAGGTCGAAATATCTACGACTTGTTTCATGATTAATGACGCGCATGGATCGATGAATATAATTTGGACATTTTTTCATGTGCCTTTTGCTGCTCATAACAATACTGCCTCCACATGCCTTGTGAAGAAGACAAAGGTAGGAGTAGCGGATATCTTAAACACACCGATCGGTTTCGAAATGGAATTTAAGGAACAGTTTCCGGCAAAAGATGAGGCAGAAAACAAATCAATCACTGTTTCGTGGACTTGAGAGAGCTACTGTTCTTCGCCGCCGTGCTTTTGGTGGTAATCTCTTTGTTCTTCTGATACAACGCAACATGCTTATGGTACTCCTCCAGTTCCTGCTCCAGCTTTTCGATGAATTCACTGGTGTGCTCCAGAGATTGCTCGAATCTATATTTCTCCAGAGCCTGTAAGACATTTCAACGAAAAATAAATATCGCGAAGATTAACTAGTTAGTTTATCATTTCCTTAAAGTACGACAGCAAAAGAACCTATGAGATTCAAAAATCCATTTTGGCCAGATGAACATGGAAATTGATCGATTGGGTGCTTCTCCAGTTTATAGCATGATGTGGATACATAGATTCTATTGCCGATACCAGGGCGAGAAATGGTAATACGCATGATGGATAATGTACATGAATGTTAGAATCCAAGACCATTACCTTCTGCTTAGAAAGTGTACCAGGAGGTGACATTGTATCAGGTTGCACATAGTTCTTCCCCCGGTAAAATATGATGGTGTTGTTGGCCTTTACGTCGATCGCGGTACCTTTGCTGAGCCGCACCAGTTCTTGGGCATATTCATGGATCTGGCCAGGTCTGCAAGGCCTGCAGACCACTTTTACTGTTTCATGCTTCTTCCAGTGGAGATGCATGTTGAGAACCACACCGCCAAACACTCCTCGCCGCCCGACCGGAACATAATTCTTCTTCTTTTCACCGGTTCGTCTTAGGTAAAACCGCTCTTCTTCGGTGAGGATTTCGGGATCATGTACTTGCTCCGGAGCTTTCGGAATCTCATATTTCCTCAGCTTCTCAATCAACCATTCTTCTTTTCTTTTTGCCTGAACAATGAAAATGCTGGCCTAAGCAGAACAAATCTACTTATAGAAGGTACGAAAAGCAACAAACTGAGTATATTTTATAAAAAAATCAATTGACCATTAAAAATCAACATTCATTAAAGAAGGTTATCAAATGGCATATCACTGTAAGTATTAACCCATGGAACTACAAATAGAAATCTAGAGAACTATGAACGACTATACTGAGGTTCTACAGCATGAAATGAGTGTTTGCAAGATGAAATAGAAAGACAAGAATGCTTACGTATCAAACCTTTTCAAGCTTGTACCTAATTCTAACTTCAGGATTTGGCGACTTCATCTTCTTTTTTGCCTTCAATCGATACCATTTGAGCTCATTTAGTTTTGCTTTTCTTGACATCCTCTTTCGCTTTTTCGTTGGCCTCGATTGAATTCCTGGTTTGGGATTTGGTATACCGACAGAAAATCTGGCCACATCATCATCTGTGTTAAGAGTCACTAGTGCATTGCTCCTAAATCTGATTGACTGCCACCTTTGTGGGTTAAACGGATTATATATAATTGGTTTGTGATAAATCAAAGAAGATACCAGAACACAAGATGAAAATGGTATATCTTTGTATCCTCTCGGACCAGAACATGTACACATTGAAAGACGTGAAATGCATGTACATCTATGCATATGTGATGTCCAATTCATCAAGTAATATCCATTCCTGAACCCCACCAAAGATGTCCTGCAAGAAACATTTCATAATTTGCAAAGAACCTCCAAAAAATCACCATGTAAGAAAACTTAATAGAAGAGAAAACACGCTCAAAATCACTTGTGTCTTTGTATATTTAAAACAACAAAATGATTTGAGGAATGATACAATAGCAGCTCTATCAATAGATGCATCGAGCAAATTCCTCTCTGTATACCCACCAGACACATCCCAATAAGAGGTTTGCATAACAATGTCAAACAGCAGTAGCATCAACAAGTACACTAGCTGACTTGGTGGAATGCATTAATCGAGATTTTCATGATACGGTCTCATGGGGTTTTCCAGGAACAGGCTCCTAAAACATTCACCGCACGGTAAACTTTTAGTATGTTAAACTTACATACAGGGCAGATAACCTCCTAAAATTGACAAAATATAGACTTAAGAACCATTAAGAATCCTTGTTGAATGGTCTGAAAGAAGGATGCTTATTTGAAGGAACTGGAGACTACTAAGCCGCCAACCTATGGATGCTTATTTGATCTATAAAAATTAAGAATACAGTTCTGTTTATGATTTAAGTTTAATAAAAGCAAGGTAAAATAATGCAACAGAGAAAATTTAAGCTCCATATTTAAAAAAGATAAACAAGGTAAAAAATATGCAAAGAAATCTAATCAAGTATGGCAATAAAATTCCTAGTCTTACAAGGCCTTAAAATACTCAAAGCAAACCCCCCTGCCCTGAAAGCAAAACAACACATATGCACTCAGAAACACACAAGAATTATCTCGAGGCAACAAACGAGTAACTGAACTCAATCAAGCTCAAAGTGCACAAGAACAATAGCAACAAACTAAGAAGCTTAAACTCATCACGAGTACATCTACTCATCAAGCATCGTATAACTAATGCCGATCAAACAAGAGGTTATGTGCATCTGGTATGTTTATCTTTTTCTTCTTTAATAGTATAGGAAACACATGTTAGGACAAGAAGCAATTCTGACAAGGTTATGAAATTTGTATCATGTCATGAGGATTATGAGCATCCACCGTTCAGTCATTGATTCACAAAAAAGTAAGACTTAAAGTAGCTATTGCCTTCTCGAGCACAGTCAAAAACTCATTCCAATAGGTATACTGTTCAGACACTACTATATAACTCCTCAGATGTCAAACTTCGATGGGAAGAGCAGCCAAAACATAACCATATTAAACAGAATTCACGAGAATCATAAAAGTAAATGCAAGAAAAATTACATCTTTCGTCAAAAAATCACTGAAGCATATAAGATATTGAAGGAATCAAACAGATACAATAAACGGATTCGCCTATTATGAACTTGAAGAGATAAAAGACAGAGAAAACGAAACATCTCTCGAAAAGTTCTACCAAAATGCTCCATGCAGAAAAATAATCGAACAAGAAGGAAGACAAACACAGAATTTATCAAGGAAAACCGAAAAAGGAGTCACCTTGTCGGATTAGAAAGAGGAATTCCTTGACGACCGCACCAAGAAATCAATCCACGGAACAATCCGACACTCTTACTTCTCAGAAACCAAGAAGCAGAAATCATGGGAAGACGTCGCGTCTTCTACTGATTGCCCCCACCAGCGACAGGACGGCGCTGCTCCCGGCAGCGAGGTAAGCGGCGGAGGCCGAGTTCAGGTAGGGTTTTTCCTTCCGATATGTTGGGGATTTGAAGCCTACGCAAAAACAATTTCTCCTACCCGATTGTTATCCCACCTCATGGGTCCCGTATTTCTTCAATCACGGAACAGGTATTTTCAAGGGTAAACGTAAGCGGGTAAGGAAAGGATTGTTCTTCTGTGATCTATGAGCGAATTGGGTTGATTTATTGAAGGCAATATACATATATACTGCCTACATTATTTATATTTATATTAATACGCGCATTACCCATCTAAAACATTTTTATTCTTAATTAGGTTTTATAAGGTGATTAGTCTGTAAGTAAAACAACCAATCAAATACCAACAAATCTAAAACAAAATAATTAACGATATGACATTTCTAATAAAAAGTTGTGAGAGTATGTCAAATATTATTAGAACTTAAACCACACATCATATTGAACTGATCCTTCACCAAGAGATTAGATTGGATACAGAGAAATATCATTTGTGGTCTTTAAGCATCTACAACAACAATACATAAACTTGGATTACTCCAGTGATAATTAGTAGAGACTTCCCCTTCCTTTCTCTTTGGCACTGAGCTCGCCACTGGTCAGCCCATGGCATGCTTTTGAGTCCATGATCTTGCCATCTCTTCGTAGCGAGGCCTCTGGTTCTTGTACATGTGCGCGATCTCAGGGACGAGAGGGTCGTCCGGGTTTGGGTCTGTGAGCAGAGAGGAGACGGAGAGGAGCACCTTCGATATGGTCAGAGCTGGACTCCACTGATCCTTCAGGATGTCGAGGCAGATGCTGCCATTTGAATTGATGTTCGGATGGTAAACCTGCAAGTTTTCGAGCAAACTATCAAACACATTTGATGAGATTTCCTTCTCACCAATATATGATGACTTGAAGGCACGGTTGAAAGTTCAAACAACATACATCCATTAAATTCCTAGAATAAAAAACTATTCACTGAACCAAGCAAAATGGAAATCATCACTCAAAAACATATTTAATCGCCTCTTCTAAAAGAAATAGTAAAGTTTATGTTGAATCTCGTATTTTAATGATGAAATCACTTGATATATGTGTTTATGATTTAATCTGCGTTTTGAGTGACGCAGGATACTTCGTTCAGGATGAGACAGTTAAAGCAGGAAAATCATGTTGGGCCGGAGGAACATGTCAGAAGATTGGACGTCGGGCCGGTGGATCGGTCGACGTATCGACAGAAGGTTTCGGGCTGTGGATTCGGGCATC
>LVTN01000614.1:0-29692 GCA_001649415.1 Musa itinerans | reverse complement strand
ACCTCATCGGAGGAGGAAGCCAAAAGTGGACGTAGGTCAAGATTGACCAAACCACTCTAAATCTTGGTTTGCATTTACTTTGAGCATCTTATCTTTACTGCAAACCTCCTCAATAGCTTACTGCCTTCTGCGCTTTTACGAACGTGTTCCAAAGTTCAGTGCTTTTCGAATCGGCGTTTAGACGTAAATCGGTTTTATCGTACGAACATCATATTTCAGTTTGCACTTACATTTTGATTTCCATCATAACAGCAAACTGCCTTCTGCACATTTACAAACGTGTTTCAAAGTTCAGTATTTTTCGAATCAGCATTTAGACGTAAATTGGTTTTATCGTACGAACATCATATTTCAGTTTGCGCTCACGTTCTGATTTCCATCATAACTGCAAACTGCCTCTATATCTTTACTTTAACTACATCGGCTTTCTTACTGAGATTGCGTTTATCGTACGAACACAGTTTTAATCGTCGAAAGTTTTCCGCTGCACTAATTCAACCTTCCCTCTTAGTACTCTTGATCCTAACAGTTTAAGCATCGACTCTTGCATTCATGTATATGCCACGATCATACTGGAATGCTTTGCTTCTTATATTTCGAAGTCAGAATGGCCGCCATAATAAAAATATGATACTACTTGAGAGGGAGAGCAAAGACACGACAACTCGATCAGTTCAGAGTAATACACACACAACCACCAAGAAATTCTGAATTCTTCTTCATGGCATTCTACATATTCACATGCAGTCCCTTCTAGGAAATCATAACTTACCGCTATATCTAAGAAACAAAATATGGAGATCAATATTTTTTTTGTGAATGATCAATGATTAAAGTAAAACTCCTCGAGACAACTTTGCAACATATATAGTCGAAGAGAAATGACAAAAGGAGAAGTTGTTGGACCCTCTCACCTTGGTCTGAAAGTTGACCATGGGAGGCTTAAATGGATAGTCGGGAGGGAAATGAATGGTAACAAAGAAAACTCCCCCAGCATAGCGACTGTCCGAAGGACCCATTATTGTGGCTTGCCAGTGAAACAGGTCTTCTCCCACAGGTCCGGCACTGCATGATGCCGGAGGATCCCTTTGCAGATCCTGAAGCTCTTTTTGGATCCGTCTGCTAGCCATAGAAGCTCCTGCACCAACACAAAAGCGGCTTACATATCAAGAAATGCATCCGGAGAAAAGGAAGGAAAAAAGAACAAGATATGTGCAAGTCCAAGTCCAACCACCAAGTAACCATAAACAACTAGAATAAGCTACATCAGAGTGCACAAATGAAGCTAAATCACGAGGCAATTCGCTACATCAGAGATTGAATACTAAGAGAAATTTGTGAGCTCATGATGGTATCAAACTCTCTAAATTAAGACAATGGCCAAGACACTATTCTGCGTTGATAACAAGATGCAGGATCAGAACGATGTTTAATATATGGCTTTGGGATGGCCATCCTAAACTTCGGTCATCTAATAGCACAAAAACAATGCATCAGTCTCATAGGACAAGCAAACTTATGAATAAAACAGCTCATTAAACAGGACTTAGAGTTCTTGAAGACTCTGATCTGAATTTAATTCCATGCTTTGATAATGAGAAGACAGGATCAGCCAAAACATTACCTCTCTTATCAACAATCGAGCCACATTAGTTTCCTATGAACACAAGGAATCCAATCTAATCTCCATAAAAACCGAAGGCATTCTTTTGTTTTTATTTTTTTGCCTACTTTCCAGAAAGCATGTTGTTAATAAATGGCTGCTTAAACAATCACAATTGGAAGATTTCACGGATGGAATGAGAAAAAGGAAACCCAGTACTATTTTAGAGATGAACTATTGCTTTGTATGAATCGACAAGCCGCATAAATACAGGGATTTTCTTGTAGCCCAAACACCAAAATGAATATATGTTGCATATTTAAGCTCACTTCTCATAATACAATCCATCATATATGTAATTTTCTAGTTCAAAAAAAAAAAAGAAAAAAAGGCCCACATCGAATACTTGCATGAAGACATAACCTGAACTCTGATAGCAGCTAAACTTTCTAACAAAATCTACACACACTATAGATTTAATCAATGAAAGTCTACTAATTTTGGTACTTTTATGGATCTTGATAGTTTATCCTACTTACCCTTTGTAAAAAAATTATATATATATATATATATATATATATATATATAAGTCTACCATGTTAGGACTTAAAAGCAACATGAAACCACTGTTTGTCTGATCACCTTTTATTCTAAAGATAAGAGCATGAGAAGTACTTAATTTTGCTACCATGGCCAGAATTATATTTGGAATTGTAAATTGAATTATAGCATGGTTTGTCAAGCCAATCGCAATCACATGATCCAAGAAAAAAGAGAGAGAGAAACAATAAAACATACATCTCCTCCATCAGAGTTCTCAAAAGTCGAATGATCCACAACAGACGTAGAACTAAATGACAGCCAAGATTCAAGCAAAAAGAAAGCACCCATGAACAACAGGCAAGAGGGGAGACAAAAGATATCTTCTTATGCAAAACGAACCATAATCGATCAAATACGCTTCAACTTCGCTTCCAACAGAAAGAAGAAGCATGAATCAGAATGCGAGAACCAAAACCTAGAAATCAATCAAAGACCGATGCATAACTATGTCAAAACAAGCAAAGCGATCAGCTTTTCGCTTCCCGGAGACGAATTCAAAGTTTAAGAGCAATAATGACTCGAAAAATCGAATAAAGAAGGAAAAAGGAGTGGCACCGCGTGAAAGATCAGAACCAGAAAGCTTCCGAACTAATCGAGGAAGACAAGGCGAAAGGGATTCACTTACAGGTTAGAGGAATTGATGGTAGATGAGCTGCGAAACCGGATTGGAACGAGAACCAGCTCCTCAAGGGGAGAGAGATGACG
The DNA here is from genome assembly GCA_001649415.1 of Musa itinerans. NCBI lineage: Eukaryota > Viridiplantae > Streptophyta > Magnoliopsida > Zingiberales > Musaceae > Musa > Musa itinerans. The sequence goes on along the minus strand of LVTN01000614.1, from coordinate 26,781 downwards.
GACGAATAGGGGGCAGAACACAGCATTGGGCGTGAGCTCGGCGGTGGAAACATTGAGGGACGGAACGGTGGATCTCATCCGTCTCGGTCGAGGCAGCGGACACGGTTACAGCCCAATCGCAGGCGCTGGGCGTCACATTCGGCTTGTGGGGACGGGGACTGCTTTCCCGTCCCATCCCCATCTTATCCCCGCCATCGCACTTCTCAGCACATCCTGTCGAGGGGATTGGAGGTTGGATATCTTGCGGAAGTAAAACTTCGAATGGAGTAGATAAGACGAAGAAGAATCTATGCTTAGATACGACTGAAGACTCGGGAAGTCCTTCCATCTGCATCAAGACAAAAATCTTTAGCTCCTTCTTTCGCAGACACTTCCTGGTTGATCCTCTAACCCAACTTCATCTGATGATGTTGTGTTCTTGCTTCTTGGACTCTGGGATGAAAGCAGTCACCTCTACAAGAAGAAAAAAGATCGTCTTTCAACCAGGATCGGAAGAGGCCTTGCGCACTGGCCCACTCTTTAGAGTTCCAAGTATGATATCAATCACAATTTCTTCAAGTTGAAAACATACGACATATGGACAAGCACAAAGTTACAATCTCGGATACTCCACCGATGTTAAGATGAAGAACAAGAATACATTTTGTGTCACCAAGAACCCAATTTCCCCAAGCAATTTTACCGAGTAAACTCATCTGCGATCCTGCAACTTTCAGAGGTCAGCTGGTTCTACCTTCAAGAAAGCAGACACTTCAGAACCACTCCACACGCAAGGAAGATGACGGACATGAGGCTCTGCCGGTTCATGTAGCCAGAACTTGCATCTTCCTGCGACTGCGGTGCACTAGCAGGACACACAAGTCCTATCTTGTCGTCCCGGCACTCACTGGCAAACAGGCCAGGAGGATAGTTCCCATGGAGGTTGATGTAGGTGAACATGGTCGTCGCACAGTTGTTCGTCAGATCATTCAATTCTGTGGCGTATGGGCATGCGAGTTCCTTGAAAGCTCCACAGCAGAGGTCGGCAAGGTAGCGGGGACCCTTGCACTGGCTTGTGATGATCGTGTAGTTCATGATCTCAAAGTTCAGAGGGCAATCTACAAAGTTTCCGAAGATGAGTACAGCTGCAATTCCATTATTAGGCCAATCGGAGAAGTATAGAACATCAGAAACAAGCTACGAGATTTTACTCTCCATTTCAATGAGAATTCCATTCTACAATGTTCCAATACAATCAGTGTCGCACATGTATCACAAGCTTGTGATCATGTTCCGATAGGTAATGTTTCTTTTGGAATGATATTACCTATGGGCTTCTTCCTGGAAAAGGAACAAAAGGGCAAGGCCGATGGTTTCAGGATGTCCATTCTTCGACTCATTCATGCTCGCACAGGTCAACATTCTGATTGCTTTAATTAGATTATCTTTTATATCCCTTTGCGCCTAAGTCTATCGATCATAGTGAGTCTACATCGACTTCACAGATATTATTATTTAATTTCATATTTTAATATCAAAATATCATGATTTTTATGCTTGCAGCTTTCTCCCGCTTACAGAATCAAAATCTTTATGTATACAACGTGATAAGGACACAAAATAAAAACCATCAAGAATTCTAGCGATAGTCGTTTTATGTTTGAATTCCTTTTCGGTATTGCTCCTCGGTATCATATGGTCATCCCCATCTCTATATTAACACAATTCAACAGGCCTAATGAGTTCGATTCGATCCTGCTCCTAAAAAATGGATTCGACTGATCTAGCAAAATAGAAAGAAATCCAGACAAAATAATCCGATAATTGAAGCCTACGACATCTCGTAAGACCAATCACCGGCTCGTTACCTCCCTCGACATTTCTCCTAAATTACGGTATGGAAGTTGCTCACGCCAAAGCCAAAAGCCCAAATATCGGAAGAGAGAGAACTACATATTATAGACGAAAAAGAGGAGAGGAAAAGAAAGCAGATCTTACTCGTCGGTGTCTGCAGCAAGCTCCGCCCTCCGGATCCACGAGGCACCAGCACGTCATCTGAACCAAAACACCCGAGCGTGTTTTCAGCTCGAGAAGAACCCCAAGAAAAAAAATTCAAACTTTATGGATGGATCAGTACCTGATATGAAGCTCGAAGCAGTCGCCAACCCAGCAAACGCCACCAAAATAAGTGCCATCAAGGAAAGCTTTGGATCCAAATCCATCTCGATGCGTCTCTCCTAGCCTCCTCCAATCTATAGAGAGAGAGAGAGAGAGAGATGCGAATTAGTAAGAAGAGTGCGGTCACGAATAGGGGGCTCGGCGACCGCGTCTGTGTCTGTGTCTGTGTCTGCGTCTGCGTCTGCGTCTGCGTCAGCATCAGCCCCCACTAAAGGCCTTGGAAGAAAGAGAGAACGCGACGGCCTCAGCGGGCGACGGTGGGAGGGAAGTGGCTCACGAGCGTCGGCCCAGCCATCCTTTGACGGTTATCGGGAAGGTGTATTTTTCGTGGCACCCGCATCGCTGACCAGTAACACGGGAGGTTCCGTCCTACCTGGCGTCAGCCGGGACAGGTGATGACGCTAATCTACGTTCGGCGCTTGTGTACTAACTAACTTGAATAGGCTTTGACGGTCTTGATCGTTCAAAGAGAGAAGGCGTCCAGTGATCGAACGGCGCTATCTTGAGACCAAGTTCGTGAACGATCCGCATAGTGGGTCCCATCCCAAGCTGGACTCTCCGCAAGACGTTTGACGGCGTGTTGCATGTAAAGACCGGCAGAACGACGGCAACATCCCTCAAGCATAAAGCTTTTATTTTTTTGTCTTTTGTCCCTTTAGATTTAAGAGACATCCGCATACGTACATACGTACGTATACTTACATACATATAATATTATATATATATATATATATATATATATATATCATTAATCTCCATCAGCTAGCTATCATTTTGATCATTGATAATCAAAAAGATCATTAGGCTAAAACACCTGAGAAACATAATAATACACAGACACTTGGGATCATAGAGCACTATTAAATTACTTTATATAATGAAACCATCATCCCTTAATATGCATGCAACCATTTAAGTGACGATAATGATTAAAAGGAACTTAATATGCAACCTTCCGGTAGAATCTTAATGCAGCAAAGTCACATCAATGGCGATCACACCAGGCAAACAAACCACAGTCGAATTTCCACAAGAGAAACAAAAATAGTTCCGGTATCCTCTTTATCCATCCAACGACGGCACCTCAAACCGGTGTTTCCCTATGGCATGTTAACAGATACAAATTTGGCACAGTAGATGCAAAAAAATTCGGGATATTCCGAGTAAAAACCTTCAGATACACTTGCGGGCTTCATTTTCTGTATTCAATCATTTCAGGGCAATAGCGTTTTGAAAGCACTTCCACTTGCTCGATAAAAGGCTTCTCCTTGAATCCACCAATGTGTCGTGTCATTTGACCCCATCGTTTTCGGCAAATTTCTCCTGATCTGAAGAACAAAATAGAAGATATAGCTAACTTCCTAAACAAGATGTCTAATAAAGTAATTTGGTGGGCAGCAAGGAGTGTAGCTCAGACTGAGGTTCTGAATCCAGCAGGTTATTGGAGTGGTTGAATATAAGTGACATGTAGAACAGCATATCGTTTAACCAGGTTAAGATGCCAAATTTGATGGACAAAGGAATCAAAAACAGGAAGCAATCTAGCATCACAGAGATAACCCATTTCTAAAATCACAACATGTTGTAACTAAAGATAACCCATTTCTTTAAGCACCTAGGCAAGAAATACAGCTCTAAGAATCGTCAGACAACCAAACATGTGCTGCTTGTCATATGGGAGGAGCATTATCTTCTCCCAAATAAAATTTTGAACAATATATCTAGCTTAGGTAATCTTTGATGCAAAATGAATCCAAATAGATTTCTATGGAGTATAGTCACTCAGAAGAAATTTCCTTCAATTCAGTCCAATTACAAGGGTTGAAACCAGCTGAAAGATAAAGTTTGTACCTAAATTATATCGGGAAATCCTGACCCATAGAAACTACTTATTAACCACAAAGATTTCAGTTTTATTTTAGGTTCCACATTGAGGAATTGTATAACACTGTGTGTAATATCAGACAGAATGTATAAGATTTTAAGAATATACTCTTACGTGATCCATGTCCAACAAAATATAAATGAATCACACATACCTGTGCTCAAGAAGATTGTCCCAGTCAACATCTTCTAGACAGCATGCGTCGACTTGAAGAAGCCTGAAATCCATGTTGACAACCATGAAAATGCATTTAGACAACCTTACAAGGATTCATACAAAATGTTATTCTTTACAGAAAGGAAAAAAAGACATGATAAACAAAAGATGACAGTCTTACGCATCCAACAACAGATAGTCATCTGCATCAGACCATAGACCTTGATTGACCAAAGGTGATGTTAGTTGTTGATACCTGAAAGAGCAGGACAACAATATATATAAATGGAAGAAAAATAAGCAACCAATATCTCGGATGATACAGAAAATTTTTGGTCAATATGGTTCCAAAAATAAATGAATCTTACAGTACAAATAAAAAAAATTACCACTTACCACTTCTCACAGCAAGCAGCATCATATCGAGTAGACAGCTTCTGACTGATTGCTTCCCAAGAGATATTGTCCCTCAGCTACCAAAAGCACATATAGATCATGAAGATAAAAATAAAAATAGTGACATAAATGAATATAAGTAACAAAATTATAAAAAAAAACAATGTGTAACCCTCTTATACTAGTACGAGCAAGATGATTAAGTATCAATGAAACAAGCAACAACAGTAATATGGACAAGCAATAAAATCCAACCATTCATGCTTATACTAGTGAAGCAAACGACTATAACCATAACCATCTTATACTAGTGCAACTCGATAAAAGAGAAACAACACATAACCATCTTATACTAGTGCAAGCAAGACGACTAAGAATCAATGAAGCAAGCAACAACAGTAATATGGACAAGCAATAAGAGCTAACCATGCCATGCTTAGTCTTTTTTTCCTCGAAGGCTTTCATCCGCAGATCCAAGTTCACTAAATCAAATAAACTCTGATACTCGTCCTGAGACCAGGCCCCTGTGCCAAGAGAAACAATAGAATTAAACAGATGGATAAAAAATGAAATGCTAACTGAATGAACAACCAAATATAAGCCAAATTCACTCCATCCTGGAAGCTGTACGGGTAATTAGTAGCAAGAACAGTAAACATGTTCAGATCACACCTTAAAATGCTAGAACAATTTGAACCTTAATTGCAATGCATATCCTCACCACATATATCAGGATTTAGCTTGATAAACTTACATTTAGCAGGGCACTGAAAATGAATGAGAAACTTCAATTTTGTAACCAAAAATGGACTTGAAAGCAGGGAAAATAGTGGAATAAAATCTTCACGTAAAAAGCTATATTTATCTCATTCGATATTTAACAAATTGTCATATCTACATACACTTAGACGTGCTTTACTTGATAAAAGAGCTAGCAATCTGTCATATTCATGTAACCATAGCCTGCACCTTAAGCACAAGAAACGAGCTTTAGCAGTCTACAAGCCACTAACCTTTAAAACTAGGCCAATAACAAATATAAGAAAAATATTTCTAGTGGTTATTAGGGAATGACAACATGGGAGTCCAAGTGATCATTGGTTTAAGCAAGTCAAATACTATCTCAAATTATGATGAATACTCAGATACAGATGTATCTATATTACATAAACACTACACTAGCATTAATTTGTCTTATAGCAAACGTTTTTAGTTATTGTGATCTAGCAAGGGTCACCTATAAGCACGTAAAACTCGTTACCAAAACTTTCAATTCTGAGGAGATTGTAACTGTGGAGAAACAACAGACTAAATGACTGTCAGAAAATATTATATAATATTGTACCGCGACAGAACAGCTACTATCAAGAAAACAATAATAACAGAAATCATACCTCTTCTGAAATTAGGTGATTTTATCCTCCGCCAACAATCTTTAAGATGTATCCTATGTTTCCTGAGTTGGACTGCTAGAGTTTTCCAGTCTGCTCCATGTTTTGCATGGAACCTATATGCACATGTTACCAATGGTAAATAGCAATCTGCAATGTAATAGAGTGATGTCTTCCCTATAATAAGAAAAAATTATGAAAACAGAAAACTTCATATCATGCAAGCTGTCAAGTGTCAGTATTTTTAAAATTTAATTTTTGATGCCCACCAACTTGGTCAGCTGTAGCATGACCCAAGTGGATCCGGCTTTGCTTTCACACACACAATTTTATACCAAAATACGAACAAACAGCTAAAACTGATAGGTTGATTTATGTCAAGGTGAAATAAGATCATTTGCAAAACAGGGTGTTAAGCTATATATTTGGACTACATGTTGGGTCAGTTCAAGAATGATCCATATATCCCAAAAAAGCTGCTTTATTTGCCATCAAACAAGTGTCCTAAAAGCTATGCAAGAAAGCATAAATAACAAAGGGAACAAGGATAATACAATACAAAATAAACTTCTATAAACAGTTCTTCCTTAATGACAATCTCTTGTGGTTGATTTTTTCTGAATTTAGAAGCACTTTAAATCATGGACTGCAGTCCTGCTCGAACTGGTATGATATGGATGGCATGAACCGGTATGCAGATCGCCTCCATTTCAGATGGTCCGAACTAACCAATAAAAAAAAAAGAAAAAATAACTATTTCACATGTATAGGGTTCCCATTCGCGAGCCCTCTTCCCATCATCTATTTCAGGTATACTTCCTCCTCTCCTCTTTCTCCTCTTCCTCCACCACTTCCTCCTCATCCTTCTTCCTCCTCTTCCTCCATGAGAATCTGTTCCTTCCTCTTCTCCTTGTTCTTATTCCTCTTTGAGTCTTCAATATGTAATGGGGTACCATGTGTCAAAACACCGGTACCGACCGGTATGTATCGATTTGGCCAAGGACCAATACATCAGTACAAGACGACAAACCTTGCTCTGAATCAAATAATTTGCATTTGATATTTAAGTGTACTGCATAGTATTTATAAGTAGACAACCTTCCTTGAATCCTGTAATTTTTTATGCATTTGAGTTGCAACAAAAACATATTTCCTTACCCCCTAATGACAAAATAATTTGGTTTGATATAAATTCTTAGAATCAAGCTTATATGAAAAGCATGGCATCCATTCTCCAAAATAAGTATTAAATATTCATTAATTAAAAATGAGAAACTTAAACTTCAAGTGGAAATTTATAGTTTTCCAAATATTGTTTGTATAAAGTTTTACTGAACAAATCTAACTAGTTTTATCTCATGGGCCTAAGATGCTCATCAACACCAAAAGGTGAAGTCAAATTTGACTGACAGAAAATAACATGCTTTCTTGCATTGCTCGATGACTACTGCCTGGTTGCAGCTTTGCGTGGTCCAAAAAAGTGCAGGATTTTGTCCAGCATACATGCACATAGGCAAATTAGCAATTAAATGATTAAGATATTTTAACAATGACAACTTTTTTTTCAAGTATTTTAATAAATAAATCATATTTTCTTATAGAAACTTCAAAGTTCAAAAGATTTGTCATTTATGTTGTTCTGGTAAAGAAATTGAACTTTAAATCAAGCATGGTTGTTGTCTGTTGAATATCTTATATGTTTATTACATTGAAATATTTAGGCTCAGCACTTAAATATTTAGGAAGTTTATTAGATAGTTTATTTTATGTGCAAGTACCATTTCTGATTCCTAGATAACCAGGAGAAGCCAAATATGACTTATGTAGCGTATATAAAGATATTCAGGGACAAATATCTCAAACCACATTAAGCACCATAACTAGAACAAACAGGATAGTAGAATTCCAACTCTGAGCCACGAGGGGATTTGGGTTACCTCCGAAGGATATCATATTCCTCAGGATCCCACTTACGCTTCTCACTCCTTTCAAGTAGAACATGAGCTCGATAATATACAGCAACATAAGGCCGACGAGGCAAACAAGCACCTGTGGAGAAGAATGGATGACAAGTAATCCTCAGGATAATCTAAGGACAATGAGATTGGATGACTTGAAGATATTCTAAGCAACTCATAACTTTAAAACTAGCCTAGCTGACAGGCATAGATGCATTTACCTTAATATTCCGAAAACATGTTACAGCACTAACAAGAACATAAAACTAATTTGTTATTACAAGGAAAATTAATGTTTAATGCATACACTGTGAAGGTGGCCTCTAAGTGCTTCAAGGTGATATAACAAATATAAAGAAGAAAAAGGAGAAGCTCAGCTAAAAGATTAAGAATTAGCCAAGATCAGATAAAAATTTGTTTCATAACTTAAATAATTACAGCACAACCATGATTGAACATTACAATTAAAGAGGCAACCTACTGCAAGAATCAGGATATGTTTTTTAAAGATCTGCTGTAAATTTAAAATGTTTAGAACTTGCATATTCTGTTAGAAAGTTCAAAAACCATACCTTAAAAGATATATATTCTGCTAGAAGTGCAACAACTATATTGCAAAAGATACAAATTTTGTCAGAAGTGCAACAAAAAATATATAGAATACATTTGTCAAAAATCGATTCGTAAAATGAAATATACTAGAAAGGCTCAATGCAAATTACTGCAACTGGTCACTGCATGACTGTGCAAAGAAACTAAAGTAATGAAGATCCCTTGACCGTAGTGGCCATAATTAGCTACTTGGAAGTGAAAGAAGCTGACCTAATGCAGTTACACATTCATCCCAGTTCCCAAAAAACGAGGCAGCATATGCTGCAACAGTCACATGCTGATCTACAGCTACCAAAAATTTTATACACTTAAAGTAGTCAAATTATGATTCTCTCAGTTAACTTTTATTAGCTCAACAAGCTGGTCTTTCCAAGACCCAAAAAAGCTCTGCAAATAGTAAACTCTTGATCCATTATTTTTAGCCAAATGGACTAGATAGTGCAATTTGCTCAAAGCCTCAGTTGTACATAGGTAAACATTAAGAAAACTAAAATTAGGGGGGGCAAAATAAAGGAGAAAATAGAGAATAACTCGAATATCCTCTGTTAAACGTTATAAGTAAATAAGAAATATCAGGATCAGTAAATGAATGCCTACCAATTTCCTTCCAACAACTTCTTATTTCTGGGTAATTTTTACAGTTGAGAATCATATGCTTGCCCTCCTCTCCCAACTGATGTGCCTGAAAGATAAAGAAACATTATGACACGGTCCAGGAGATCAAAATGAACTAACAACAGTAATACATCATCTGACAGCAATGAAGAAAATGAAATAAGTTATAAGAAGCATCTTCAACAATTTAATTAATTCATACGGAGAACGTAAGAGAAAACATTGCAGGAATATCTATTGGGAGCCTAAAAGATCCTTATAAAGTTGGCTCTTTGTCAATGAAAATATGGCTGTTTGACAGTAATTCATGAAAAGACTTAGTGGCAACAATAGCATTCTCAATAGCAAGAGAATGCCCATACAAATTCTGAACCTTCGATTAGAAATGCAAGTAGACTAACCCGTATATAGTCATCTATTGCTTCCTTAATCTTTTTGTCTTCCTCTGGAGTAAAACGTTTGCCTTGGATTAAAAGTTTTTCAGTATTTTCATTGTTCATGTTCTCATTCCCAGCAGGAAACACCTCAACTTCACTTGAAAAACTCACTTTCTTTTTATTTTTCTTTAGTGCAGATGTATCAGAACCATCTTTGGTGCGCTTGCCTTTGTTTTTTGTATCAGAAGCCTCAAAATCATCAGAGCCTTTCTTCTTTTTCTTCGTGTTAGATATCTCTCCATTTCCTTCAGGTTTGGCAGCAGGAGATTTTTTCTCTGTCTTCCTGTCCACCAAATTTACTTCATTTTTGGAAGGTCCTTTGGCTGTTTGGTCATCTCCTTTTTTATCCTTCTTTTCCTTGCTCTTCTTTCTTTTCTTGCCAATTGCTGTTGCATGAGATGCCATTTCACTAATGTCATCTTCTGCAGCCTTGTTGTCTTTGATGCTCAATGACTGCTTAACTTCCTTCCCCGTCTCATAGCTGCCATTTTCAAATTCATGGTTATCAAATGCCTTCTCCCTCTTCGTCCTCTTTTTATAACCTGAAGTTTGAACTTCTTCATGGTCTTTCCTCCTCTCCTCCATTTCATCCCTCGACCCAACCTTACACCTGTCAAAACCAAGATTATTTTCTAAACTTGCATCTGCAACATTTCCAGCGGTCTTGTTTTTGTCTGTACCAAGAGCACTGGCTGTAGACATTCTGTCCTTCTTTCTCACCTTCACCTCTGCATGTACAGACAACCTTGCTCCTACAGCATTTCCCTGGTTCCTCTTCCTCTTCCTGCTTTCCTCTCCTTTTTGTGCCTCATCTTCTTGGACATGATTAACCCTCTTATCACATTCTTCATCACCATTCCCGTTCTTCTTTCTTTTATTCTTCTTCTTCTTGTTGTTGCCATCCTCTTTTGAAGCCAATTCTAACTCTGCCTCTATCCTCTCATGTTCTTGAACCTTGTCATCAGGATTTCTTTTATTTTTCTCAAGATCCTTACTTTTCTTCTTCTTATGCTTCTTTGAAGCTACTTTAGCTTCCTCCAAGGATGCACTCACATCACAGTCATCGAAACCCTGTTCCACTTTATCACTGCTATCACTATCCATCCTCTTGTCTTTCCGCTTTTTCTTCCTATCCTTCTTATCTTTCTTGTTTTCAAGTTTGTTGCTTTCCTCTTTTGCTTCGTCTTGCATGATTAAGTGGAGTGATCTTTTTCTCTTCTAAATTATTCCTCTTAAGTTGGCGTACGTCAAGAAAATCTGAAACCACAAAAGCAAATCCAACGAAAAATATATTAGAAGCGAGTGCGAAAAAGAGGGAAAGCAAGTGAGCGGGGAGGTGGCTGCCGGTAGAGAGGGAGAATACCGACAGGAAAAGAATGGAGAGGAGGGGGTGGGAGGTGACGGCCAGGAGAAAGCGGGACGGCGACAGCGGGTGGTGGCTGCCAGGCAAGGAGGGGGGGAGGAAGAGCAAGCAAGAAAGGAGGGGCGGGGCTGCACCGCCAGGAGGAGACAGAAAGACAGCGAGCGAGGGGAGAGAACTAACGGATAGGAAGGTACCACCGTCCGCGAGAGGGGGGGCACCGCCGGGGCAATAAAAGGTCGGACTAAGAGTAAATTAGGGTTTTTAACTAGGAATCACGTCGGTAGGTACCTGCAAATTTATCCCTGTCCTTTCTCAATCCAGTGATTTTGCACAACACAAGCGCTCCCCGAGGGCAAGGAATGCCTAAATTTTTGGTCAGAGTCTCGTCGTCGCAGGACCAACTAAGGCTTACACTAAGAGAGGAACGGGACCAAACCGGCATCGGCTGGGCAAGAAAGCCCTACGCCCTTACCATAACAAATAACACAGAATAACACGAGAAGCTTAGGATTAAACGGTGGCCGTACCAAACAACAGCTAGGGTTTACGATGCAGAGAGTTAGGAATAAGAGGGACTCGTACGACCTCCGTCAGGTGGCGATGACGACCGCCTTCCGCGGTGCCACGCTCCGCCCGCTTCCGGATCTCGCTGCCAACGGAGGAGGTGGGCGATCCCTGTAGCTTGCCGAAGGTGTGGTTCTCGTCCGCGGCCAAGCGGCTCAGGGCAGAGGTGTCACCCGGTTGAGAAAGTGACGAACAGCTGCATCAGGTGATGGGTTAATATCGACCTCTGATCCGACCCGTTTTTAGATCTGATTACGTGCCCGAATCCGCTTCAAATCCAGTCCGAAATATTTTTTTTCTTCTTACCGTAAATTTCAAATCTGGTTAATCAATAACATATATCAATTTTGACGGGATGTAATGATGATTTTTATATATAAATTTTAAAATACTATTGCATTCACCACATTAAGATCAATATAATATGTATATATTTCAAATATTAAGATTCTACATATAATCTCATTAAAATCCAATCAAAAAAATCATATTGATCGCTATCAACATTGATTATTACTAATTAATTCAAATTCAAAAATATAAAAAATAAAATTATCTGTAGTTTTTTTAACATAGTGACAACTATTTTTTTGACATGGATGGATCTTTAAAAAAATCTATATTTATGCTTTAATGTTTCTTTTAGATTTATTCTCATAAACTCTTATTTCACAAAGGATGAACATGTCCTTCTTAAAGATGACATAGTGGAAGATGGAGGAGGGTCAAAGAGGATGAAACATGCCAGGATGAGGAGGGCACACAACTAATTAGGCCCATGGTGACAAAAAAGAATGCTCTATGAAAAAAAAAAAAAAAAAAGAATTTAAGATTTTTTTGAGAAATTTAACTTTATGATGGAATTATAAGCTATAAATAAACGTTGAAGAGATTTGATCGCAGCTATTTATTCTGAAAAAGAGCTTTATCTCCCGAAAACCACAAGCTTGAAACTGTTTTGTGTCTCCAGCACGCGAAGTCAACCACGGTCGGCGCATTTTCAGGATATGATCTGCTGCAGATGTACATGCAATACAAACGTATAAAGTAAGTATATTTGTCGGGAACCAAATCACTGCAGAAACAACAGGAAGAAATTAAGATTCATATGTATCTTAAGGTCTACAAGAGTTTTAAGGATCTCCAGTTGGGTACCAAATAGTAGTTTAGCCCATGACAATAGCACTACTACTACTACATATCTTATTTTCCAAGAGATCCAACAGCGAATGCTCCACAAAAGTAGCAAGATTTCTATCCCATGGCATACTTCTGAGTCCAAGACTTAGCAGTTGTCTCGTACTTGGCTCTGTCAGTCTTGTACATGTGAGCGATCTCAGGTACCAATGGATCATCAGGGTTGGGATCCGTCAGAAGTGAGCATATGGATAACAGCACCTGCAATTGAAGTATTAAACGTCAATTACCTTGTTTTTTCCATACTACCAAAAAAAAAAAAATTCTAAAACTAAGCAAAACTGCATAAACACTATTTCCTTTCCTTGAACTCATTGACTACTACTCTCTCTTGACCTCCCAATTTATACAACCCTCGCTCGACCATGCATCCACATCATCTACACTACTGAAGACATGCGCCAATGATGATTTTGTACGTCATGGATGTTAATATGAACTGCAGGCATGACCATGTCTAAAGATATCAAACCATAATTGACTTCTTGTCAGCTTTGGATTGCTCCTGAGCGTTTTAAGTATGATATCTAGAGGATGTTTGTTCCAGAAACCAGGAGAAATAAGACGGCATAGTCACCTTTGATATGGTCAAAGCAGGGCTCCACTGCTCCTTGAGGATGTCGAGGCAGATGCTACCATTGCTGTTGACATTTGGATGAAAAACTTTGGTGCGAAAAGAGACCTGAAAGGTTATTGTCTTGTTAAGAAATTATGAAACTAGACCAGATCAAATACTAATGACTTCAAATAAGTTCCTTGAGAATTTTCCTTGGTAACGACCGACCCTGTTACAGATATTGTAACTGCAAGTAAGATATGACTAGGACCAGGATGATAACATTTCACATGGTAAATGAGACTTAAGTTGATGGATATATTTCAGCATATCTCTAAGTATTATGGCATGCTTTTTGGTGTATCAGCATAATAATGATGTAGAGTTCACAATAAACTTGTTATGACTGCTAGATCACAGGGAAGCAGCAAACTCCTTAAGGTGCAAAGATTAACTTCAGATGTTAATAAAACACTTAACAGGTTAATATTGCTGTTGCTTATGTATTTGTAAATGCCATCACACAATTGTCAAAGGCAGAAGAGCAAGCACCCATTACACATTTAGACATGTGATGGCAATGTATATGTTCCATGTTCTAGTGCAGAACAGCATATATAATCAGACATGCCATGGTGCTTAAGTAGCATGGTGTGGTGTATCTAAGTACAACACTACAACCGTGACAGCCAGAATTCTAATGAAATCTCTACAACAACAAAGCCGTAAGTCTCAATTATTTAAGGTCGCTTATATGGATCTTTTACCGCTATTGAAATCTGATAAGGTATATTTTGGGCCCCAGCCATGTCACCACCGACGCATGCCACTCCCTCGCCAAGTAAGCGCAAGTACTCCCACGCGCCAGACAGGATCCATACCAAGGCACTCTTCGGCACATCCCGTCCCGAAAACTGGGGACGGCGCCGTCTACCTCCCGCCCTGGAAAGCTCGGGACGACGCCGTTCCATGCATTCCAGGATAGCGACCGCACAAAGGTACCATCTTGTCCCTCGGGTACCGGCCACCGCACGAAACCCACGGTGACCGACCCTCATACAGTAGTATAAAAACCCATGACCGACATTTGGCTCGAGGGGCAAAAAGGAGGAAAGGAGAAAAAGGGAACATACTCATTCACCGAGGGGCCACTGTCGGGAACCCCCGACATAGGCCTTCTGTGCAGGAGCGCGACCACCCCTGGAAGCGCGACCATTCCCGACCGAGAGACACCAACCAGCATCCCAACGCCAGCCTCCCGTCCCACGGGTGTAATCGACCTCGGCAACTCGTTCGACCAAGCTAAGACTCCCGACATCGGCCGTGGACCTGGCCGTGCTGACTCACCAACCACGGCGCATCTATTCACTAACATTTTTGGCGCTAGAAGGAGGGCCATGTCGCAGGAGCACCCCGCAGGAGTTCCCCCTGAGGGAGAACCACCAGCTATCCACCCCCCTTTCGGGCTCGGAGATCAGCCCCTCCCCGTCCTTAGAGACGAGGGATCCCGGCCTCGACGTCGAATCGCTACTGGCACCTGTTTAATGATCCGGGATTTTCTCCCCCCGGATATACCATGGGAACCTCGGTCGTTTCGCCTGAGGCGTTCCTCGGCCTGGTCAAGCAAGTACAAACTCTGGCGGGGATGATGCAAACGATCGTCCCGCTCATTCCTCAGATTGTGCAGCTAGCAGCTCCCCCAAACCGACCCGACGCGGCAGAGGCCAAGCAGGGAACAAGTCGGGATAGGAGAAGCCCGAGAGCATACAGTAAACCCGAGAAGCCTTCCCGAGCAGAGCGCGCCCGCACCTTGCCGAGTCGCTCCGCCCCACCCTGAGCGGATGACTCGTTCAGGGTCCAGCTGTCCGTAGTCAACCGACACCTCGACGAGTTCCAGCGCGAGTTCCAGAAGTCGCGTAGCGAGGCGGGCGAAAGCAGCTCGGGTGGATCCCCATTTGCTCAGGAAATACAGGACAAGCCCGGGCCGCTCAACTTCAGGCTACCAGCATTGGAAACGTACGATGACGGCTCCGACCCCACGGAACATGTCGCCGCGTTCCGGGCGCAGATGGCCCTATATGGCACCTCCGACGCCCTAATGTGTCAGGCATTCCCAACTACCTTCAGGGGACACACACACATGGTTAAGCCGACTACGCCGATCCTCGGTCTCATCCTTCAACCAGCTCGCGAGGGAGTTCGAGCAACACTTCCTGACCAGCGTGCGACCCAGGCCTTCCATGGCCACCTTGCTCACGTTATCCCAACGCGAAGACGAGTCGCTCTCTCAATTCGTGGCACGTTTTGCCGCTGAAATCCAAGGATTCCCGGACGCTCATCCTTCTTTAATAATGCAAGCATTCCTGATGGGCTTGAGACCTTCGAGGTTCTTCTAGTCGCTGATCGAGAAGCCGCTCGCAACCATCCCCGAGATCCTCCAACGCGCTAACCAGTACATTGCCGCCGAAGCTCTGATGGTGGGGAGACGCGAGGACGAAAAGAGGCCAAGGACGGAGCAGTCCCGAGGGACAACTTCAGCAGCACCGGTGCAACCCCGCCGGAGGCCCGACCGACCCGAGCAGCTACTCCCGAGGCCCCTGCCTCTCCCTCTGAACACGTCTCGTACCGAGATCTTCCTACAGATCAGGGAGAAGGGCCTCTTGCGACAACCCAACCCCATAAAGGCTACTCACAAAGACCGATCCAAATATTGCAGGTTCCACCGAGACTACGGTCATGATACGGAGGACTGCCACGATCTCCGAAACCAGATCGAGGAATTGATCTGGAGAGGTCACCTCGGGCGCTACCTTAAGGAGCCGAGAGAGATATCTCCGCGTCCCCGAGGGCCTGTCGAGAAACAAATTGACATCATCACCGGAGGACCGACAGTTGGTGGCAATAGCTCGACGACGAGGGAAGGCCTACGCCCACAGCACGGTGGAGAAACGCCCCAGACCCAAGTACGAGCCCGAAATCACCTTCGGCACCGAAGAGGTCGAACGCTCCCACCACCACGACGCCTTGGTGATCTCCATCCGAATCGCCAACGCCCGGGTGAAAAGAGTAATGGTCGACACCGGGAGCTCTGCCGACATGCTATACCTCGACGCCTTCAAGAAGCTCGGCCTAACCGACGGGGACCTCACCCCAATGGCGTCAGCACTCACTGGGTTCACGGGGGATTCCATCTCCCCGCTCGGGACCACCATCCTCCCTGTCACCATCGGGGAGGAACCCAGAGCCAAGACAACAATGAATACCTTCATGGTAGTCGATCTACCCTCGGCCTACAACGTCATCCTCGGTCGCCCGACACTCAACAAACTGAAAGCAGTAGTTTCCACCTACCACCGAGCCATCAAAATTCCAACTTCGACAGGGGTCGGGGAATCCCGAAACGATCCGGGAGAATTAAGGCGGTGCTACCTTACAGCGGTTACTCTCCCAGAGAAGTCACACCCCCGTCAAGTCCCGGATCCCCGTGAAGAAGGCATGACACCAACGCACCTAGAGCCCCCTGAGCAACTCACCGAGGTACCCTTGAAGAGGAACCGACCCGATTTGACCGTGAAAATCGGGACGACACTCCTCGAAGCAAGAAGAACATCATTACCTGATTCAAAATCCCGAGGGCCATCATCACCGATAATGGTACCCAATTCAACAACGCCAAGTTCAAGGCCTACTGCCAGTCATACGAGATACAGCTGGAGTTCAGCTTGGTCGCACACCCCCAAACCAATGGCCAGGCCGAAGTGATGAATCGGGCAATCCTGGAAGGCCTCAAGAAGAGGGTCTCGGGCGTGCTTGGGGCCTGGGTGGACGAACTCCCTAGCGTCCTGTGGGCAATGCGAACGACCCCCAAGTCCGCCTCGGGAGAATCCCCATTCAGCCTGGCATTCGGAACCAAAGCGGTGCTTCCACCCGAGATGGTATTCCCGACCTTGCGCACCTTCACCTTCGAGCAAGGCGACTCCGAGGAGGGCCTCCGGGCTAACTTGGACCTCCTCGAGGAGAGAAGGGCTGAGGCACACTTGCGCACCCTGGCCTACAAAAAGGCCACGACCCGAATCTACAACCACAGGGTCTGCTCACGGCCGATCAAGACTAGGGACCTCGTCCTTCGGAATACCGAAGTAAGCGACCCGACCCGAGCAAGGGGGAAGCTCACACCAAACTGGGAAGGCCCCTATCGGGTCCACGACGTGGTTCGAGAACTTACCGACTCGAGACCATGGAGGGGAATCCCCTACCGAGGACTTGGAATGTATCAAACTTGAAAAAATTCTATCCCTGAAAGTGAGGAGCCAGGATTCCGAAAAGCCAGTTTTCATTGATCAAAAGAAGCATGCACATTTGTGACCGGGCAATGCAACTTCAAAATTTGGCTCGACCAAGACAAAAGAAAAAGGTTACACCCCCTAGTTCGGGGGAGGGGTCGTAGGGCCATCGTCAAAAGGGACATCTACCGGCATATCGACGTTCTGGTCCTCTAGAAAATCGGTGAACGGGTTCGACTCCAGCTTCAAATCCGGATACCTCGTGCGGAAGCGAGCGAAGGCGACCCGATATCCGAAATTCGTACGTCACCCGCCCCATCCTCTGCAGACCACGCTCGAACCCAGGAGACTGCTTGTACTCGACGATCGCTCCTTCGATCTTTCCAGGCAGCCCGAGGCGCTCCTCCTTCAAGGCCTCCTCAGCGGCCCACAAAGCGGACCTGGCCGACTTAATGTCCCGAGAGAGAGAGTCAGCAGCTCATCGTCGAGCGTCTGAACGCGGGCCCGACTGTCCTTCAGTTCGGCCTTTAGGCGCTCCACTTCTTCCACCAGATCTGAGGCACATTGTTCGGTCGTTGCCACGGCTTCTGGTCCGGCCCCGCTCTTCAGCTCCTCGACCTCTCGGCGAAGGTCGGAATTGGCGCCTGACAGATGCTCGATCACCCTCCCGACGTCATACACGCGATCGATCAGCGCTATGGCATAATGTTGGCCCTGTACAAAGATCGGCGCTAGAATCCATGCACAGAAGGAAAAAAAACGAACAGAAGAGGAACACCACTACTTACCCAGACAAATGATTTGGCCGCCCGATCCATCAGCACCACCGAGGGGGAGCAGTAGAGCTCCTTTGCCAGCACTGGGTGGAGCGCTCCCCGGATAAACTCCTGAGCGACCGGCCCGTCGACCCAAATCCGACTGTCGACCTTGAGGTTCGCCCACCGTGAGGCGTAGGGAGTCCCCGGCTCCCATACGGGGAGGTTAGCCATGCTTAGGGCCTGAAACTGCTCATCCTCGACCCAAGGACGGACGTGGCACAAGTCCCGCATCGACTTCGGACGGGCCGATGGCCTCCTCGAGGGGTCACACAGCCGGACAATCCGGTCGCCCCCTTACCCTTCGCGCTCCTCGAGCCCTCGCCTTGAGGAGCGGCTCCCGCTTCGGACGACCTTAGGGCAGCACTCGCACGAGCAATCGAGCTCTCGTACGCCTTCCAAGTCCCCATCTTCGCCCTTTTCTTCGAGCGACCCGCCTCCGGAGATCCCGATGTCCTCCTTGGCGTATCCTTCTTCGAGGCGCCACCCGAACCTTCGCCATCTCGAGACGGTGGCACGACGACCTTGGCGTGAGGCTTCCATTTCAAGGTCTGGAGATTCACGATCTCTGCAAACAAAAACCCGATCAACCAGCTAGCGCGGGGCAAGGTGAGCGATCCATAACACAAGAACGGTAGTACCCCTAGTGGCCGAGCTTAGTCTCGCCTCCACCAGCCACTCCTCGGTCATCCCCCTAATTGCCCGAGAGGAGGATAAAATTCCCCACAAACGATTCACATTTGCAGTCTCTCCGTCAGAAAGAAACAGCGGGACATTGTTAATGGTTCGGGAAGTCCATCCTACGTTGAAGCCGCATCCCCGACTGCAACTGATAAAAAAATAGCAACTCTTCCAACCCTTGTTATTGGAAGGAGCGCCACTGATATTAAACCCGCCACGGGCGATCAGGTGATACCCTCCTCGCCCCTTGCACAGACGGAAGCAAGCCAAGAAGAGCGTCCGGGTCGATTCGATGCCCGCTCCCCGACACTCCCCGAGAAAGGCTACCATATAGCGCTAGGAGTTTGGCGCCATCTGAGACGGTGATATCCCCCACTTACGAAGGCACTCCTCGATGACAGGATTCAACGGGAACCGTAATCCCGCCTCGAGGGCATCCACAGTCAGCCCAAATCCGCCGGGGAACGGATCATATGGTCGTTGATCGAGCCGCGGGGCATAAAGCCCATAACCCTTCGGGATACAGTAACGATCCCGAATCGGGTCCAAAAGTTCCTCGGTCACTACGGAGTCTACGTCGTGCCACGACTTTATCGTTTCAAGGGCTGCAGAACCCCCCACGACCCCCGAAGGGGCACCCCCCGAAGACGAACTGATGACTTCTACTCCCGAGCTCCCGGAAGACGACTCATGCGCCCCGACAACCGACCGACTCGAAGAAGAAGACGAAGAGGAAGAAGGTGAGGAAGATGGAGACATCCCGACCTCGAGATTAGGAGGAAGGAGCCGAGGCGTGGAACAAAAGGCTGGGAAATGTTAGCGGCAGCTGCTCTGGGAGGAGCTTATAAAGGGGAGGCAAATCCTCCACAAAGCGACGTTTGGGCTTCCCGAGGGAAGAGATGACCGCAACATTTAAAACCCATCACGACTCCTTGGATCCCCCCAGATTCCCCAATTCCAGAGCTCCTGCCGAAGGACTGCTCGTGACAAGAGGTCTCCCGCCAGAAGGACCGCTCGTGACAGAAAACTTCCCCGCCAAAACACGCGTCACCCCCGCATGCCACGTGGCGCAACAGTGCACGCATGCGCCCCGGCGCACCGCCCAGCGGCCGCTCCCAAATCAATCCCAAGCCTGAGCCCGAGTTCAGTTCCTCAGCCCATAGGTCTAGTCTTCGCCCAAGTCGCGCAACTCGGTCCCCGACCAGCGACTCGTTAGTCAAGCCTGAGCCCAAGTTCAGTTCCTCGGCCCACAGGTCCAGTCTTCGCCCAAGTTGTGCAACTCGGTCCCCGACCAGCGACTCGTCAGTCAAGCCTGAGCCCGAGTTCAGTTCATCGACCCACAGGTCCAGTCTTCGCCCGAGTCGCGTAGCTTGGTCCCCGACCAACGACTCGTCAGTCAAGCCTGAGCCCGAGTTCAGTTCCTCGGCCCACAGGTCCAGTCTTCGCCCGAGTCAGGCAGCTCGATCCTCGACCAGTGACTCGTCAGTCAAGCCTGAGCCCGGGTTCAGTTCCTCGGCCCACAGGTTCAGTCTTCGCCCGGGTTGCGCAGCTTGGTCCCTCGACCAACGACTCGTCAGTGAAGCCTGAGCCCGAGTTCATTTCCTCGGCCCACAGATCCAGTTTTTGCCCGAGTCGCGCAACTCGGTCCCCTGACTAGCGACTCGCCAGTGCCATCCCGCCTAAGCCCAGCCACCCGGCCAACAGCTCCAACCCTTCCTGAAGCACGGGGCGCGGCCCGCCAAGTAGCCCCACGACGAATCAACTCAACTTCCCCTCACAAGCGACCAATACACATGCGGTGCTCCAACCCAGGCGCACCCCTCGCCCTCTTGCAAGGACCCCACGGCGCGCCTCGATTTGGGGGGGAGGGGGGGGAGAAGTGATAAGGTATATTTTGGGCCCCAGCCACGTCACCACCGACGCATGCCAGTCCCTCGCCAAGTCAGCGCAAGTACTCCCACGCGCTAGACAGGATCCATACCAAGGCACTCTTCAGCACAGCCCATCCCGGAAAACTCGAGACAGCGCCGTCTACCTCCCGCCCCAAAAAGCTCAGGACGACATCATATGGCGTCGTTCCACGCATTTCGGGATAGCGACCGCACGAAGGTACCATTTTGTCCCTCGGGTACCGACCGCCGCGCGAAACCCACGGTGACTGACCCTCATACAGTAGTATAAAAACCCCTGCCCGACATTTGGCCAAGGGGGCAAAAAGGAAGAAAGGAGAAAAAGGTAACTGACTCATTCACCGAGGGGCCACTGTCGGGAACCCCCAACACAGGCCTTCTGTGCAGGCACCCTCGGAAGCGCGACCATTCCCGACTGAGAGACACCAACCAGCATCCTGATGCCAACCTCCCGTCCCGCGGGCGTGATCAACCTCGGCAACTCGTTCGACCGAGCTAAGACTCCCGACATCGGCCGTGGACCTGGTCGTGCTGACTCACCAGCCACGGCGCATCTGTTCACTAACAAAATCTATAAAAACTCATATATTTAGTTAAGTTCTAAGTACTTAAATCTTAATTTATAATTTCTAATAAGATCTTTCTCTATCTCTTCTTATGGCATTGACATGAATCATTTCACCTCTCCTGACTATTACATCTGGAGGTCTCCTAAGCACATGCTTATACCATCTTAAATGATTTTCTCTAATATTATCCTCTATCGACGCGATACCTAGTTTAAGTATTTATTTTCCTATCTTTCCTAGTAACTCCACACATCTATCTCAACATTCTCATCTCGACGACACAAATTTCTTGTATATGTTATATTTTTTAATTACCCAACACTCAGATACACAAAACAGTATTGATCTCACAACTATCTCATAAAATTTTTCTTTTAATCTCAAAGGTATCTGATGATCACACAAAACTTCTAACACCCCTAACTATCTTAATCATCCTATTTTTACTTTGAATAATATCTTTATCGATCTTTCCATCTTGTTGAATAATTGATCTAGGATACCTAAAGTTTTTTAACTTCTAGTCCATCTAACTTATCTATATTATCCTATCTATTCTTAGAATTACTAAAATTACATCTCATATATTTAGTTTTAGTCTCACTTAATATAAATTCTTTAGTTTCTAATGATTGTATCCATAGCTTAAGTTTATAATTAATTCCACTTAGATTTTCTTCAACTAAAATAATATCATCAGCAAATAACAATCTAATGAAATTTCTACAATAACTAAAAATTGCTAGATTGCTCTTTTATTAATCCTTTCATAGTTTAATTTAGATATCGATTCCAACATTGACAAAACCTTATAAATAGAATGAAATGAATGACAATGTTTCATCCAAACAACATGTTGTTCATCTCATCGGAGGAAATACAAAGACATCTAAATATGTGTTACATTAGTTTTATTTTTGGAAAACAAGCTCACCTACAGGAGAATGTTTGTGTGATTTTGTAATAAAACATACAAACTCTACAACCAAAAACGACAGACAATATGGTTTGCAAAGCAACTTTTTTACACAATGGAAAATTTATGAAGTTTGTACGTCAAGTACATTGTTCAGATTTGGTCATCATAATCGTCTAGTTCTTGTTTTACACGAAAGTAAATTTTCCTAACACACATCATATGGACAAGTTAAAATTTAAAAATAAAAAGTACAACTCTCATTTTTATTATTAGAGTTATAGCTCTTACCAAGCATCCTATATAAAGTTTACCACACCCAAATTAAAATTAGCACTCATCCTTCAAATTCTGGGACTACAATTCTAAAATATTACAAATAAAAGATATGGTTAATATTATTAGAAATGACCTAAACTGTCATGTTCTTAAAGCAAAATTAGATAAACATACAAATCCACCACCTCAATTACAGATACCTACACCCTATTTGTTTTTTTCTAACACCACCACCATAGCCTTATTACAATTGTAATCACTTCCTCTTCATCGCTTCTACTACCCTATCAACATATAACGATTGGTTCCTCTTCCTCCAAAAGTAACATGTCTTCTTCCAACATCAACAACCTCATATGTAACCACCACACCTCGGGGTGGTTGGTAAATGAACAAAAAAGTACACTCAATAAACCCCAACTAGAGTTGGGTTAGGGTTGATTTAGAACCCAACCTAACCAAAACCAAAATGATAGCACAAGGAATGGGGAGATCCTAACTTCAGGTTGTGTTGGGTTGGGTTGCATTAGGTTGGGTTTGGGTTGAAGAAAATATACTGATGGCTTGGATCGTGGTTGACATTGTCAGCTGCAGCTCTATCTATGGTTAGTGTCACCCAACCAGACAACTCAGTATCAAACTGAAAATGTCCTTGTAAATTCTTCATGTTTCCCAGATGGTGTGTCATAATCTGCAAAATGGTGGAATGAACCAAAAGACCTAAATGATAGCAATCCCAAGGCAAATAGAAAACTAGCACTCAGTATATTCCAAAATAACTTACTACTCCCATAAAGTGATCATTCTAGGTAAATTTGCCTACTCAAGAAACATGTTATCGTATTTAACACCTTAAATGTCTGAGCATACGAGACATAACAACATATTCAGGAAACGCTTGTTATTACTTACAAATTAATGGTTCAAGCTAATACTAAAAGATATGTTTGTAATACAATTATCTAATCTCTGAAAGGGCAAGAAGAGCAATGAAAGCTTACATAATAAATTTTCTGATACCAATACAATCATAGGAAGTAATTGATCCAATTGTATAAATATAGAGCACAAATAGGACACCATGTCCATGGACAACGAGTCAAAGAAAGAGCAGCTACCTTTGGTGGCTTGAATGGGTAGTCTGGTGGAAAGTGAATATTCACTAAAAATACACCACCAGCATAGGGGCTGTCAGCAGGTCCCATAATGGTCGCTTGCCAGTGGAACATGTCCTCGCCGACAGGGCCTACCAATGTTAATTAACAACAAGAACGGTATCGATAATACATTTTGCTGTGGAGACAGTTCTAAGGAATGCTCAACATTTTCTAGTATCTTTAGCATCAACAACACCGATGAAGGAAAAAAGTCAGCATATGCAGGCAACAAACAACTATTACAACAAAAATTCGAGATGGCATATTTATCCATCTGAAGGCGCTGATGCAATCAGGGGAGCAGCAACATATCATATACCAAATTAAGGCAACAGATAGAATTAATACATTTGATTGAGAGTGATGGAAGGAGGCTTCAAGAATAACAAGAAAAAATACATCAAATACATGTAGCATATGAACTACAGCCACATATATGAGATGAATTCCAAAATTTGAAAACCTTATTTCTTAATACGGATATGGATCAGACATGGAAATATGGTAGACTTTATGAGGCACTAACCCATCATTAGCAATGATATATCAAATAATTTAAGGGCTCGTGTGATACGAAAAAAAATGAACATGAGAAGACACCCATAGATAGACAAACCGATCAATGACATCTTTCATTAAAATAATTAATATAAACTGATATCTTGGGTTAGATATAACTCAACTAAACACAGAGTATGGGTTGTATTATTGGCAAACACAATTGACATGCGACCGACAGATAATACTCCTCATAGCAACAAACGATCAAACCAAAATAATGAGGCAAAGCAAGAAGGTAATGCCTACATGCTCATAAAGCCGAAGGGGACACATTAAATAGAGCTAACCTGCACTGCAAGACACAGGAGGGTCCCTCTCCAAGTCCTTCAGCTCCTTTTGGATCCTCTTGGAAGCCATAGATCAAAGTCTGAACCGAAATCGATCATACACATAAAAATACATTATCAGACTACCGAAACGATGAAGCAGAACACTCGGCATTTACCACAAAGGATCAAACTCTTCAGAGCGAAACAAAGGGAAATAAGCGATCTAAGACAAATCGACCATGTGAAAACAAAACCACCGTCAAAAATCAAGATCGATCATCAACCCTTAGAACCCAGGGAGCAGTGGCCACCAACAGGCAAGAAACGCATCAGAAATGGGAGCAGATCAACCGGTCCGGCGTCGATGACATTATAGTCTAGATTCGTTACCTGGGAAGCGGCCAAGAAGACGTGTTAGCGAGATCACCACGCACGCTAGGGTTTCTTGCCTATCGCCACCGGCGAAGCGAATGGTCGTCAGACTTGCTTTCCTTTTCCTCGAAGAGAACGAGAGAGATAAAGAGAGAGAACTTTCGAGCGCCTCGTTATTTATAACGCCCCAAGAGGCGGACACACAATAGTGAATGGTGAAGCAGACACGTCCAACGCTGGTTGGAGATGATGATGCCATCTCGACCGTCCATTTGGAGGACGTGCTTTCGCCACCAAGCATTCCTACCCGCTCGATCACCTGACGCGTAATGGCCGAGGATCCCGTGGAACCCACCTGTGAAGAGCACTAATTGCCTAAATCCTTCTTAGAAATTTTATATCCATCCTTGCTTTTTAAATGACCAAAATACAAAAAGAGTAGCTGAAGGTGAAGTTTTTATTTTTGCCACATCCAACAATAGTTATTTGTTTAGAAATGTGTTGTTTGTTTTACAATCTTTTCCCCAAGAATCTCTCTGTTCAAAGTCTCTAATTCCTTTTTTTATGCTGATAATTTAAAATAATGAACTAAAATTTCCAAAATATTCTATATACTGTTTGGAATATATATTTTCCCACATATGGAATACTTTTGGTTTCCTTATGAGAAAATGAATACACATGCTAAACAAATTAAAAAAACATACATTGAAAGATAACTAAAAAGAGAGAATACCAAAAGAGAAACATGGACTAATTGAGATTCTAAACAGCAGCAGACTTCCCCAGCTAATAAACCATTCTTATCTTCACAATTCTATCAATCTGCCACATAAAACCAATAAAAATATAAGTGTGGATTTTAACACTTTAATAACAGTACAGAAAGTAGGCCAAGGTGGAACAGTTTCATCTTTGCAAGATATCCAGAAAGCTCTGTTTTACTAGGCTCTCACAACATAGGAATTACAGGATAACAAGTCTCACCACTGAACAGTCTGCATGGCCACAGCATTTAGAAAAGTACAAATCAAGAGTCAGGTAAAAAGGAGCAGCTCCTTCTAGACTGAACTAAAGTTCAAATCCCCAATTCAAAGTTCAAAGGAGGGTGATAAGCAACATAATCGAGATAGAAATACAGTTACATCCCAGTTTTCTCCAATCCTGGAAAAGAAAAGCATCGATTGACAACAGAATTCATTTGCTGCACCGCTCCAAGCCTCTTCAATCTTCTTCTCTCTCTGGAGGAAGACCGCAGGGCAGCAACATTTTCTGCAAGAAAAGCCGTTATATCACCACCCACCAATCACACAGTCACAAGAAAATTTTTGAAAACCACCAAACAAAATGCATAGTTTGTACTAATGACAAAGACGGATCTTATCATCCTCAAATATTTCATAGTATGTTTCTTATGGCAAAAGAGACGCTATCTAATGCCAAAAGTACTGATCTATTGTTCATACTTAAACCGTTTGTTTTTTTTATTGAATTGTTATCGAATTGTTGTTTTTTTTAGTCAAGGCAAAACGTTTGTTTTTTTTATTGAAAGGATGATAAGATGTGATAAGGCATATCTTGGGCCCCAGTCACGTCACAACCAACGCCGCATCACGCCCCGCCAAGTCAGCATGAGGATTACCTCCACGCACCGAGCCAGGATCCGTACAAGGCACCCCTCG
>LVTN01000613.1:128247-161249 GCA_001649415.1 Musa itinerans | reverse complement strand
GAATTGAGTGAGTCTTTTGCAATGAAGGACATGGGGCCAGCAAAGCAAATACTAGGTATGCAGATTTTTCGTGACAAGAAAAATAAAAAGATTTGGTTATCATAAGAGAAGTACATCGAGAAGGTATTGGAAAGGTTCAGTATGAGCAATGTAAAACCAGTTGGTTCTCCTCTTGCAGGTCACTTCAAGTTGTGCTCAGAACAGAGTCCGTCAAGTGATGAGAAGGAGAAGATGCAAAAGGTTCCTTATGCTTCAGTAGTTGGAAGTTTAATGTACGCGATGGTATGTACGAGGCCGGACATCGCATATGCAGTGGGTGTTACTAGTAGATTTCTTGCAAATCCAAGCAAAGTGCACTGGGCAATAGTGAAGTAGATTTTTAGATATCTCAAAGGGAGCTCCAAAGTTTGTTTAAGCTTTGGAAGCGGACTACTTGTGTTAAAGGTTACATAGATGCAAATATGGTAAGAAATATAGATACGAGGAAGTCCACTTCAGGTTATGTACTTACTTTTGTAGGGGGAGCTATGTAATGGCAATCCAGGTTGCAAAGGTGTATTGCTCTCTCCACTATAAAAACAGAATATATTGCTGCTACAGAGGTATGCAAAGAAATGTTATGGATGAAAAAATTCTTACAAGAATTGAAGGTGAAACAAGAGAATTATGTAGTACATTATGACAGCTAGAGTGTCATCCATTTGTGTAAGAACCCAATGTTTCATTCCAAGTCAAAGCATATAGATGTTAGATACCACTGGATTCGAAATGTATTTGAAGAGAAGCAGTTGTAGCTTTCAAAAATTCACACAGATGACAATGGAGCAGACATGTTGACAAAGATATTACCAAAAAAAGATAAGAGATATGCCGATAGTTGGTCAGCATGGCTTCACATTAAGGAGTCATGGGACAGCCTCTCTTATGGGCTGAAGGGGGAGGTTGTTGGGCTGACAGCCCATATTCAGCCCAAGGTTGGCTTTATCAGCCCACAGCCCACCCCCCACTTAACCTAACCTTAATTTCATATTGTGGGGTGTGGGTGGCTACATTTTAGAGGCATAAAAATGGCAGTAATGTGGCAGAAAAAGGCAATAACGAATAGAGATCTTGGCAACAGCAAAAAAGAGGAGAACAAGGCAGAAAAAAAATAGAAAGAAAGAGAAGAAGATAAGGACAACACAGAGAGACTGTTCTCAATCATCTAGCAGTGCTTTCATCTTAGGTTAGATCAGATCTACAGTAAATTCTTACTGTGATTACTTAGGGAGAATTAGGGAAGATTTAGATATTGTGCACAGTGACGTGATCCTTGTATCCTAGTTATTCTCTTATGATTATTGCTAGGATTTTGGGCAAGAGATTGAGATTTGTATATTCATTATTCTTATAGTGGATTATCTCTAGTTTGCCCCATGATTTTTACCCTTCACATTGGAAGGGTTTTCTACATATATCTTGGTGTTATATTTGATTGTGGTTTCATTTAATTCCGCTACATGTTATAGCCTGCTAGTATTTGTTCATATACAAAAGTTATTTCTCTTTATATCTCATCACCCAAGATGTTCTAACCTTAGATCTACTAATCCTCTTATGAGCAATACGGGTCCCAATTACCTATACATGAAAATTGTCACAGACCTTCCTCTTGATCCTTGATCCCTTATGTACTTATCCAGGGAATAAAACCTTAGATTTAGATATATTAACTTTCATATTAGTAAAGAATTCTTTATGAATTTGAAGGATGAAATGCTATAACAATATTTGTTATGATCTTATTGACACTAAAAGGGGGAGGGTTCAATTAAATCAATAATAGTTTTAAGTAATTTTAAAACTTATTAATAAATAAACATATTTCAAAAACTCAATTCATCAAGTTAAAATTATAAATAAAATAATAAAATTATATCACAAATAAAGGGGAGAGACAAATCAATTTATAGTGGTTCGATGACCTATGTCCACTCTCAATTTTTCTTTTCTCGAGGCCGTCGATTTTTATAATGGATGAAGATCAAAGTAATTTTCTTTTTCATGAGATAACATTCACTCTCTTTTTTTACATAAGATCTATCACCTTCTACAACTTAAAATTATAACCAAATTCAAGAGGATAAGGAGACTCAAATTTTACTCATGATGAGAGTTTATAATATTTTTTAGCTCAGGAATAGATGTTCCATCAACCAAGTCTAAGTGAGATATTTATAAGCTTCAAGAATATAGTCAAAAATTTGAATCCCTAAAATTTCAAGATACAGGTGATATTACCGTTGACATTGGACAATACTACCATCGGCCTATGTGGTATTACCATCAGCCTAGGTGGTACTATCGCGAACATAGGAGGTACCACCATTAGAAAGATTGACAAAGCACAAACAGTGCTTGTCGGTTGACCTAGGCAGTATTATCGCTTGAGCCCGATGGTACCATTGCCTAGGCTTGGTTTAGGGCACTGATTTGACCTTCTAACGGGCCCAATTCGGTCCGAGTTTAAGCCCAATGGTTTTCTTGATAAGTTGACATGGTTTTAACTCAACTATCAATATAAATTAACCCATAATGATATCGATCAAGACTTTGACAAATTAACCACACATATGACATATTTATTAAACTTTCAAAACGTTGTATGCTATTTCGACATATCATCTGATCTTTCGATACTTCATCCGAACCTTCGGCATATCACTTTTTCCTTTAGCATATCGCTCATTTCACCGACATGTCGACTTTTTCATGATATCCAAACTTCCGATGTAATATCCAATCCTTTCACATGATGCTTGAACGTTTAGCACGAAGATTAGTATGTGACGACACGACACTCCATGGAAGGTTGACTAAGTCAAATATCATGCAACATGCAAATACATAGATATTACATCAATTTTAGTTATTAAGCTGGCTAGGACCCCCCCCTCCCTCGGGTGTCAACCAAATCATATTTTGCCATACGAGCTATCATTAACTTACTTTTGGAGATAACGCAAGAATAAATTATTTATTGGTCGGATAATTTTATGATGATATTGTACATCATTATATTGCTCGCTGTATCGGTACCGCACCAGTTTAACATGTTATCAAAATTGAAACGGGAATGGATAAGCAGTTAGACCTATGGAAATTTAACCTAATATTATATTATCATTGACAAGAAATTTAATAAATATATTATCAGTCATCAATGACAAGCAATTTAAAGTTAGTAATTATTTGTAATGGAGGAAAATACCTCGAAACAAAAAATAATAATCACAATAATTAACAATTAAATAAAAATGGTTCCATAATTTTTACCATTGACTATAGAAAAGGCAATTATCATCATGTGATGTCAAACTATAAAAACCTCAAGCATAAATTTTCTGTCATACTCTTTGATATAAACTATATATTTTCTCTGTAAATCTTTAAAGTTTCTCCTCATATTCTCTTCATTCAGAAACTACATATACATGAGATATGTATAAAATAAATAAGTCATAATTTTCATGATTCCTTCGATAAATAATTAAATGCCAGATTCGCAAATATTCCATTTATAGATGAAAACCTTGCAACGATGCATAAGAATAAAATTCCATTCTGATACAAAAGCAAAAAATTTCGCACATGCCATATGAAAATGCAAATCGAATGTTGAACGACGCAAAGTAGCAGGAACAATAAACATTATAATTAACACCTCTTGATATGTGATATAAAAAAGCACCAGCTTGAAATAACCCAATTTTCATTCTACTATGTGAAATACTAACATGAAATATTATCACCT
This sequence comes from Musa itinerans, assembly GCA_001649415.1. Classification (NCBI taxonomy): domain Eukaryota; kingdom Viridiplantae; phylum Streptophyta; class Magnoliopsida; order Zingiberales; family Musaceae; genus Musa; species Musa itinerans. The sequence continues at coordinate 157,456 of LVTN01000613.1, read as the reverse complement.
TTCTAATCTGTAATGCCTTGCAAATTTTCAGCTATACTATGAGTCTACAATTCTACTTAAATTCAATAAACAGATGGTTAATACGGAAACTACTCAAACTGGTTTAACATTCTTGGTGGAGAACTATAAAACCTCCCTCCTCCCAGGTACAAGTATGATCAAGCCCAACCTGTTGGGCTGGCAGCCAACAGATTCAGCCCATAGTGGGTTTGAACAGTCCACAGCCCACCTCCTCACTTAACCTAATCGTAATTTATATTAGAGAGGTATGGGTGGCTACGTTTTAAAGGCAGAAAGAGGCATAAATAGGACAGTAACAAGGGCAGCAGTGGAGATCTTGGCAGCAGCAAAAAGGAGGAGAAAAAGATAAAAATCCAAGAAGAAATAAAGGGAAGAAAACAAGGACAACGTAGAGAGATTGTTCTCAATCATCTAGCAGTGTTCTCATCTCATGTTAGATCAAATCTACAGTAGATTTTTACTGTGATTACTTAGGGAGAATTTAGATATTGTGCACAATGACGTGATCCTTGTATCCCAGTTATTCTCTTGTGATTATTGTTAGGGTTTTGGGATATAGGGAGATTTGTATATTCATTATTCTTATAGTGGATTATCTCTAGTTTGCCCCGTGATTTTTACCCTTCACATTGGAGGGGTTTTCCATGTATATCTTGGTGTTCTATTTGATTGTGATTCCATTTAATTCCGTTGCATGTTATAGCCTGCTAGTATTTGTTCATATACAAAAGTTATTTCTCTTTATATCTCATCAACTAGTATCAGAGCAAGGTTGTAGTGACTTAATTTTATATTAGAATATGGAGGCTAGTAATGTTTCTCACGTAATTAGTTTGAATGGAAACAATTGGATGATATGGAAACCAAGAATGGAAGATCTCTTGTATTGCAAAGATTTGTATGGACCTTTGCAGGGGGATAGTGCAAAACCCACAACTATGACAGATGATGAGTGGAAGAGGTTAGATCGAAAAATAGTTGAGTTTATTCGACAGTGGCTTGATGACAGTGTCTTTCACCATGTTTCTACTGAAAGTTTTGCATATTCTCTTTAAAAAAAATTGGAAGGCCTCTATGAAAGAAAAACAGCTAGTAACAAAGCCTTTTTGATCAGAAAACTTATGAACCTAAAATATAGAGATGGTGCTTCTATTGCTGAGCATTTGAATAAAATGCAGAGTATCACTAACCAGTTATCCTTTATGAAAATATCTTTTGATTATGAGTTACAAGCATTGTTACTTCTCAGTTCATTGCTAGAAAGTTGTGAGACACTGATGGTTTCCCTTAGTAATTCTGTGCCAGATAGTGTTGTCACAATGAGTCAAGTAACAAGCAGTTTGTTGAATAAGGAGTTGAGAAGAAAGAATTCAGCAACATCTCAGAATGATTCACAGACATTTATCTCAGAGAACAAAGGAAGGTCAAAGTCTAGAAGCAGTTCACACATGAGTAAAAGTAAGTCAAGATCAAGAAAATATATTGTTTGCTATAACTATGGTGAGAAAGGACATTATAAGAATCAATGTAAGCAACCTAAGAAGAGCAAGAAAAAGGGAAAATAAGTGGAGTCTACATTACAACTATAGTGCAAGGTGGTGATTATTTGATTTTATCTCCTTCTGATAATATTTTTTCTTATGTGTGTCAGGATCTTAAGTGGATGATTGACACAGGTGCTTCTTATCATACTACACCACGGAGAGAGTTTTTTGCTACATACAGGTCTGAAAATTTTGGTGTTGTCAAGATGGGCAATTATGGTACGGCAGACATCATTGGCATTGGTGATATCCATATAAAGACCAATCTTGACTGCAAGTTGGTACTTAAGGATGTGAGGCATGTGGTTGACTTAAGGTTGAATTAAATTTCAGTTTGAAGGCTAGATAATGAAAACTATGATAGTAGATTTCACAGAGGGCAATGGAAACTCAATAAGGGTTCTCTTGTTATAGTTAGTGGAAAGTGCTAGTCATAGGTGCCCAGCAAGCCAATCACGTGATTGATGGCACGTGTGACTTGATACAGGTGCCTTGCAAGCTAATCATGTGAGTGTTGGCATGTGTGATACGCTATATAGTCTATTTGCTTATTATTATTTATTAGTATTTTTTCACTTTGTGTTGCATGTTGCATATATTATGATGTTCATGGATCTATACAATAAGAATCACATCATGATAAGATCACGATAATGAGACTAATTCGTCTTTAAACATAAACTCTAAATAATCCTAATCATAGGTTACTCGAGAGGGATATCGTGATAACCGGACAGACTGGTGTGCTGTATACCCGTCCATATGATGGATGCAGCTGGTCTCATAGTTGTTCGTGTTGGGACACTAGGGATACAGTACAGGTGCTCATTGGAGAATGAGTTCACTGATTGATCCGCTTACGGAATGTTGGATGGTTGATGATGCCTTATTGTTAGACAGCAATTCCGTAGTCTTAGTGGTGTATCTAGTCCTTAGACTTGAGACACCAAGGATGTCCTGTATGAGTGCTCCACTCTTTGGTACCAGACTGGAAGTATGTAGATGAAGAGCGAGCTTAGCACAATTAACGATATGAGTTGGACGGGGAGAAATGTTTGGTCTAGCCCATATGTGGGCTTGGATTGATTGATTTGGGCATTAAGCCCAAATCTGATTTATTAAAAAAAAAAAAAAAGGAAAAAGGAAGTGGCGAGCATGACATGAGTAGGGCAACGATTGTGTGTGTAGCAAACAGTGGCGACACTGAGAAAAGAAACAGAGAGAGAAGATGAGAGATAATGTTAAGATTTTTTTAGGCTTTTGCTAGATAATCAAGCGGCTAAACTTCATCAGTTTTGGCCTAAATTTTATGTAAAAAATCCTTGCAACAAACTTTACAATTGTAATGGTACCGATTTGTAGTTTATCCTCTCTAAGGTGCTTTTCTACTATACCCACTTGGTGAGATCTAAAATTTTTCTTTCATGAAATCCATCTATAGTGATGATGATATGTTATTGTTGAACCAAGATCTGTGTTCTTGATGTTATTATAATCCTCTAGTTATTCTAGAGAAGACTTATTGTAAACCTATTATCATTATTGGTGATAGTGGAGGTTTGAAGTGGACTACGATCCTGTAGTTTTTCCCGTGTTAGGTTTTCTACATAAGAATTCGGTTTCTCACTTTATGATTGATTTATTGTTATACTGTTTATGCTACTATGATTAATATTTACTTTTAATAATAATTGATATTTTGATAAAAAACCCACACACAAAGAGGAAAAAAAATAATTCTCCTATAATAGTTTTTCTCAATAGTATCAATTTCAAAGCTTTAGATGGCTGCATTTGCCATAGATTTGAGGAGTGCAGTAATGATGGTTGAGAAATATGTACCGAAAACAATGCAGTAATGGTATTAGGGTTAGGACTCTATAAAAAAATTTTAAAAAAAGTAACTTCTAATTTATAATTTGTCTTCTACAACATTGTCCAACTTGCTTAGCACACGATAGTTCATAAATGGAGTTCTGATGGAAATCAGCAGAAGGAAATTGTTGAGAATTGATTCATAGTGGTTATCTAGGTAGTTATAGGCATGTTCTAGGTAATGACTTATAATCTAGAAGTTATAGGATAGTTTCTAAACCTAACTCAATCATGGGTGATATGATGGAGTGAGGTAGTTATCTCTAGGTCTTATAAATAGGACCATAGTTCATGAAGCAAGATAGAGTGTGTGCATTTAGGAATATCTTGTAAGTGTTCTTATCTTACCTTTTATTTAAATACTACAATAGTTTTCTTGATCGAAAGGATTCTTTTTAATTGCATCATAGTATTTTGTTTTTATCATTTCCTTGCTCCTCCATCCCAACATTTGTGGTATCTTAGCTAGTTTCAATCTGAAGTGGACATTATGGCTTTCAATGACAATTCCATGTCACAACCCCTTATTCTCATCTTCTTGGGCAAATGTTGTGAATTTTGGAGTATCAAGATAAAGACTCTATTCAAGTCTCAAGATCTTTTGGACTTAATAAAGAATGGATATGCAGACCCAGATGAAAAAATTAGGCTAAGGGAGAATAGAAAGGACTCAAAGACATTGTTCTTCATTCAACAAGTTATACATGAGACAATCTTCTAAAATTTACAGCAGCAACAACCTCAAAGCAAGCTTGGTTGATACTTCAAAATGAATTTCAAGGCTCATCAATGGTGATTATAGTAAAACTTCAAACCCTTTGTTTAAAATTTTGTTTATGAAAAGAAATAAATCGGTGTAAGATTTTCTTTCTTGAGTGACTAAAATTGTTAGTCAAATGAAATATTATGGTGAACATCTTCCTAATCATATAATTATTATAAAAGTTTTGAGAAGTTTAACTCCAAAATTTGATCATGTTGTTGCCATAATCGAGAAGTCAAAAGATTTATCTATATTTTCATTTGATGAACTAATGGGTTCCTTGCAAGCACATGAAGCAAAGTTGAACAGGTTACTTGAGAAAATTGAAGAAAAAATATTTTAGATTAAGGGGGAGTCTTCTAATTCAAAAGAAGATAAAAAAACAACAAGAAGAGGACATAGCAGAGGAGGATTTCGTGATAGAGAAAATAGAAGAGGAAGAGGAAGAGGACACTTTGATGGGCATGATAAACAAAAGTAATCAAATTATGATAAAAAAAACTACAAGAGTGAAATTCAATGTCACTATTGTAAAAAGTTTGGTCACATGAAGGCAAATTACTGGAAAAGAGTAAAACAAGCAAGTAATATGGAGGAAAATGAAAAAAATAGTAAGTTATTTATGACTCATTCATAAGTTAATGATATCTCAAATGATATTTAGTTTTTGGATAGTGGATATTCTAATCATATGTCAGGCATAAAATCAATGTTTAGATATATTGATGAAACTCATAAGTTGAAAGTTAGACTTGGAGATAACAAGCAAATCCAAGTGGAAGAAAAAGGAACAATTGAGATGAAGACAAGTCAAGGGAAGGTAAAATACCTTAATAATATTTTCTTTGTTCCTAGTTTATCACATAACTTATTGAGTGTTGGCCAATTGATAGATGATGGATATTCAGTTATATTTGATGATGGTTCATATACTATTAAAGATAAAAAATTTGGTTTGATTACAGTAAATATTTGCATGACATAAAATAAGATATTTCCACTTGATGTTTCAAATATTGAAAAGTATGCTCTTGTTGTAACTCAAAAGAATTAGTCTAATTTGTGGCATTTAAGATATGGACACCTTAACGTTAAGGGTTTAAGGTTGTTAAATAAAAAAGAAATAGTTTTTAGATTGCCCAAAATTAATACACTTGATGTATGTGAATGATGCATTTATGGCAAACAAAGTAAAAAACCATTTTCTGTTGGAAAAGCATGAAGAGCATTTAATTGTCTTGAATTATTTCATGCTGACTTATGTGGACCTAGGAATACAAAATCATTTGGCGGAAGTCAATATTTTATATTATTTATAGATGATTATATCCGTATGAGTTGGGTATATTTTTTGAAACTGAAATCTAATTCATTTGATAATTTTTAAAAATTCAAGGTACTTGTAGAAATGTAAAGTGGTAGATACATAAAGACACTTCGGACAGATAGAGGTGGTGAATTTTTATCTAATGAGTTTAATTATTGTTGTGAAGAAAATGGTACTCACAGAGAATTGACAACACCATATACACTGGAGAAGCAATTACAATAGTTTTGGGCACTAAATCAGTTTTGGGCAAAAGCAGCTACAACAATTGACAACGCCAAATCAGTTTTGGGCAGAAGCAGTTACAACAACAATTGAATATTTTACTAATAATGTTATGAATTAAACTCCTTTTGAGGCTTGGTATGGTATGAAACCAAGTGTAAAGCATCTAAGAATTTTTTGTTGTATTGCTTATACTTTGGTAAATTTATAAAACCATCACAAGCTTGATGAAAAATCTGAAAAATACATCTTAATTGGTTATTCCTTATAATCAAAAGTATATCGATTGTATAATCATGTTAGTGGAAAAGTTATTATTAACAGAAATATTATGTTTGATGAAAGGGCAAGTTGGAATTGGGAGACCAATGAAGGTGGAATACAAATTCAAATTCCAACATAACTAGACACTCTACATAATCAAGTAACGGGTCCTGCTCCAACAAATTCCTCGTCAACCTCACCCAATAGTAGTTCGAATTCTGATTCCTCAAATAAAACCCCTCTAGAAAAATTCATATCACTAATAGAAATTTATAACTCAATATTTGCTTTATTTATTTGAGATCCTATAACTTAGGAAGCAGTTGAAAAAGAGGAATGGGAAAAAGCAATAAAAAAGGAAATCATGTCAATTGAGAAGAATGAAACATGGGAGCTAATAGATCTACCAAAAGAAAAGAAAGCTATTGGATTAAAATGAGTATTCAAAATAAATTTTAATGTAAATGGAAGTATTCAAAAGCATAAGGCTCGACTTGTAGCAAAAGGATATTCATAGCAACAAGGTATTGATTTTGATGATACTTTTTCTCTAGTTGCTAAATTCGAAACCATGAGAACTTTCTTGGCTTTAGTTGCTCACTTGAGTTGGCATATTTATCAATTTGATGTAAAATTTATGTTTTTAAATAGAGATTTATATAAAGAGGTTTTTGTTACTCAACTTGAATTTTTTTTGTTAAAGGACATGAAGAAAAGGTGTATAAGCTAAACAAAACTCTTTATGGGCTTAAATAAGCTCCAAGGCTATGGTATAGTAAAATTGATTATTATTTTCATCAAAATATATTTAAGATGAGCAATAATAAACCTACTCTTTATCTAAAGAAGGAAGGTGAACATAATATTCTAATGGTTTGCCTTTATGTTGATGATATTATATATATATGTTCATCTAACTCTTTTGTAGCAGAATTTAAAAAATGTATGATAAATAAGTTTAAAATGTCAAATCTAGGTTTTACTGCATTATTTTCTTGGGTTGGAAATGAAGCAAGGATTAAATAGAATATTTTTATTTCACAAAGAAAGTATGTAATAGACCTACTCAAAAAATCTAACATGATTAATTACAAAGCTGCAGCAACACCCATGAATGTAATTGAGAAATTGAAACTTGAAGATGGTACATGTCTAATAAATACAAGATATTACAGAAGTTTGGTTGGAGGTTTGATTTATCTAACTCATACTTGACCATATATTACCTTTTTTATTAGTGTAGCATCTAGGTTTATGCATAGCTCAAGCAAACATCAACTCGGAGCTATTAAAAGAATTCTATATTATATTACTAGAACTACATATTATAGTATTTGGTATTCTCATAATTTTAAATATAAGTTATTTGGTTTCACTTATAATGATTGGACAGGAGATTTAGATGATAGAAAGAGTACTTCAGGTAATATTTTTAGCCTCGGATCAAGAGCTATATCTTAGAGTTAAAAAAAGCAAGCAATAACTGCGTTATTGACATCGAAAGCAGAATATGTAGCCGCAACATCATCAGCTTGTCAAGCAATATGGCTTAAAAGATTTCTATAAGATCTTCATTAAGAACAAAAAGAAGCAACGAAAATATTTTGTGACAACAAAGCTACAATTGCAATGATGAAGAATCCAACATTTCATGGAAGAACGAATTATATAGAGATACGCTATCATTTTATCCGGGATCTTGTAGCAAATAGAGTCATAGCAATGAAGTATTGTGGAATATATGAACAATTTATAGATATCCTCACCAAGTCACTTCTAGTTCAAAAGTATATTTATTTCATGTCGCAAATCGGTATATGTAACTATGAATCAAGAGGGAGTGTTGAAAATTGATTCATAGTAGTTATCTAGGTAGTTACCATGTTCTAGGTAGTTATAGGTATGTTCTAAGTAGTGACCCATGATCTAAAAATTATAGGATAGTTCCTATACCTAACTCAATCATTGGTGACATGATTGAGTGAGGTAGTTACCTTTAGGTCTTATAAATGGGACTATAGTTCATGAAGTAAGATAGAGTGTGTGCACTTGGGAATATCTTGTAAGTGTTCTTGTCTTACCTCTTATTTAAATACTATAATAATTTTTTTGATCGAAAAGATTCTTTTTAATTATATCGTATTATTCTATTTTTATCGTTTCCTTGCTCCTCCATCCTCAACGGAAAATGTTAGAAATTTTGATACCAAAATGTGTTTCTAATTCATTATAATAAAAACACAAGAAAAATAAATGTAGAAACGAAATTGCATACCTCCAGCCATTGTTGTCAAGAATTTTAGCAACGGTTTTTTCTTGAATTTTGGCACTTCTCGGCTCAGAACTCTCGCTTTAGATAGTATAGGAAATCTTTTAGACTTGAAAGAGATGTTGAGCACAGGGACCAAAATCCTCGTTTATATAGATGTTCTCCCATCAAAAATATTTATTATTACCAACTCATAACATTCAAGAATTAATTTAAATTTGTAACATTTGGACCATAATGAAGAATTTTAATGATATTAAATAAAATATTTAATAATAACGGTTACATTTATAATGAATAAAATATTAAAATATTTAAACCATAATAAATGAAGAAATTCATGATAATTAATTATGAATCTTAATTAGAATAGTTACATTCTCCCACTTGGTCCATACGTTTAGCCTGATAATTTGAATTAATCTTTATCGAATAACTTCCTTAAGAAACAAATACATGAATCATAGCGATAAGTCCTTTAAGAGCAAGTATTATCATTCATGTATCACGATGTATTTAGTTTCCTAATCTTAATGTAGTAATATTACTTAATAAATAAACCTTATGTTTATCCTTGGTCCAGTACCAATATATTTTCTCAAAATAATGTGTACATAAATGAGAAAATATCACAATATATATAAGAGTTTCAATATAATTACAAAGTGGAACCAAGTCCCATTTTCTCTATATGATCATTGAATTTCAAAGGTGGCATGCCTTTAGTCAAAGGATCAACAATCATCAATTCAATGCTAATATGCTCAATGATCACTTTCTTTTCTTTTACACGTTTTCTTATAGCTAAATACTTAATGTCGATGTGTTTACTTCAACTTCGGCTTACTTCGACTTCGACTTTTATTATTTTTAGCCATAAAGACATCAACTGATTATTACAAAAAATTCTTAATAGCCTAGAAATAGAATTCATGATTCTAAGCCCAGATATGAAACTCTTAAGCCATACACCATGTGAAGTAGCCTCAAAACATGAGACAAACTCAACTTCCATGGTAGAAGTAGCAGTCAAGGTCTACTTGGTGCTTCTCTAAGAAATAGCCCCACCAACCATCATAAAAATATATCCTAATATTGATTTACAAGAATCAACACAATCGGCGAAGTCTAAATTTAAGTAACTAATCACATTCAGATTGTCTATATGTTTATACATAAGCATGTAATCTTTGGTTCATTGTAGATACCTCATCACTTTCTTTGCAGCTCTCCAGTGGTCCATACTTGGATTACTCTGATATCGACCTAGCATCCCCACAATAAATGCAATATTATGTCTAGTACAAACCTGAGCATACATAAGGCTTCCTACAGCAGAAGCATATGGGGTGTTTTTTATTAATTCCCTTTCAAGGTTGTTCTTTGGGCATTGGTTCAAATTGAACCTATCACCTTTCACAATTGAAGCAACACTTGGTGAACAATCCTTCATTCGAAATCTTTCTAAAAGTTTATCGATATAGGTTTCTTGTGATAGACCTAAAATGCCATGAGGTCCATCTCTATGGATCTTAATACCAATGATATAAGATGCTTCACCCATATCCTTCATGCGAAAATTTTTAGAAAGAAATTATTTCACCTTATACAGCAAACTCTTATCGTTGGTTGCAAGCAAAATATCATCTACGTATAAAATAAGGAAATATATTTGACTCCCACTAACCTTCTGGTATATGCATTGATCCATAGGATTTTCAACAAATCCGAATGAAGATATCATTTCATAGAATTTAAAATACCATTAGTGGGAGGCTTGTTTTAAATCATATATAGACTTCTTAAGCTTACAAACCAAGTGTTCACCAATACTAGAGGAGAAACCTTTATGTTGTTTCATACAAACCTCTTTCTCTATATCTCCATTAAGAAATACTGTTTCCACATCTATTTGTTGCAACTCAAGGTCAAAATAAGCGACCAATGCTAAAATGATATGAAGAGAATATTTCTTAGATACAGGAGAAAATGTTTCTGTATAATCGATTCCCTCTTTTTGAGTAAATCTCTTTGTAACAAGTCTTACCTTGTATCTCTCAATATTGCCTAATGAATCTTTCTTAGTTTTAAAGACTCATTTGCAGCCAATAGCCTTTGCTTCATTAGGCAACTCTACAAGATTCCAAACTCCGTTGCTCTTCATAGAATTCATCTCTTCTTTCATGGCATCATGCCACAAATTTGATTCTTTGCAACTCATGGCTTGTGAAAAGGTTTCAGGATCATTTTTTGCTCCAATATTATAGTTAGATTCTTATATATATACAACATAATCATTAGGAATTGCTGATCTTTTATTTCTGGTAAATCTTCTTAATGTTGTACCAATATTTCCATGAGGAACTTGTGATTCATCTAGTTGTTTAGGAGCTTGTTGTAATTCCTGAACTGCTGATCTATTAGAATACTATCAGCAACTTATAGAATTTTAATGATTGGTTGTTTAGCACCAATGTGTACTTAAGGAGTGCTATGAACTATAACCAATCTATCATTTGATGTGGAAGGTTGAGATTTTATATAATCATGTGCAGAAACTATGTTCATGAAATGATCGTTCCCACTAATCATGTCATCCTTAAGAAATTTAGCATTTCTTGATTCCACAATTCTAATTGTGTGAGATGGACAATAGAACCTGTAACCTTTGGACTTTTTGGAATATGCAATTAAATACCCACTAATAGTCCTCGGGTCTAGTTTTTTCTCTTGTGGATTATATATCCTAACCTCAAATGGACATCCCCAAACGCGCATATGTCACAAACTTGGTTTTTAACATTTTCATAATTCAAATGGTGTCTTTTGGACAGCTTTGGTTGGAACTTGGTTTAATATATATACAGTCATCTTTAGTGCTTTAGTCCATAAGAACTTAGGAAGATTGGAGTTGCTAAGCATACTCGGCACCATATCTAATAATATTCAGTTTCTTCTTTCTGCAACACCATTCTGGTCTAGAGAACTAGACATAGTGTATTGGGTAATAATCTTATGTTCTTGAAGAAACTTAGCAAAAGGACTAGGTGCTTGTCCATTTTCAATATATCTACCATAATATTCTCTACCTCTATCTGATCTCATAATTTTAATTTTCTTACCACATTGGTTCTCAACTTCAGTCTTGAAGATTTTGAAGGCATCCAATATTTTATTTTTGTTATGAAGCAAATAGATATATATATATCGTGAGCAATCATCTATAAATGAGATGAAGTATTTCTGACCATGTGTGTCCATGTTTAGACAATATATATCGGTATGAATGATCTCTAATATGTCTGAATTTTTATTAGCATCCTTTTTGGATTTATTAATCTGCTTTCCCTTAATACAACCCACACATGTCTTAAAATTTATAAAATTAAGAGTACTAAGTACCTCATTATTAATTAATCTCTTAATTCTCTTTACCGAGATATGTCCTAATCTCCGATGCCATAACATAGATGAGTCCTCATTAATATTATACCTTTTAGTGCCAACGTGAACATGCATTGAACTTTGAATATCATTATTTTATAATAAAATAATATTTATATAATAAACGAAATGATATGTCTTAAAAATTAAAGGAATACTCAACAGGTATAAGTTTGGAAACATAAATTAAGTTTCGTGATAAACTTAGATACATCAAAAGGTCTTTTCTAATTTTAAAACAAATCCACTACTTAAAGTTAAAATGCATGTTCCAATTGCCTCCACATGTGAGCCCAACTTATTACCTGATAAGATGTTTTGTTCACTTCCCACTGGCTTCCTTAGGTTTTGCATACCATGCAAAGAGTTTGTAATATGGATTGTTGATCCAGAGTCAAACTACCATGTGTTAATATTAACATTAACTATATTAGATTCATAACACACAAACGAGGTTGGTTTACCTTTCTTTTCAAGCCATTGTTGGAATTTCATGCATTCCTTCTTCATGTGTCCCTTCCTTTTACAAAAGAAACACTTTGCTTCTTTCTTAATATCAGCTTAGGGTGGTATTTTACCTTTTCTCTACCGATGAGCTTTTTGATTGGCTTGATTTTTGTCAGTTTTATTCTTCCCGCGAGTGATTACCACCAATGCACTCTCACCCAGTTCTATCACTAGCCTCTATTCTTCTTAAACACACATAGTCATTAATTCATTGATTGACCATTTGTCCTTATGTGTGTTGTATGAAATCTAAAAAGGCCCATATTGAAGTGGAAGGGTATTCAGAATATAGTGCACCATAAAGGATTCTAACATATTAATCTCGAGTTTCTTAAGTTGAGCCATAATATCTCGCATTTACATTATATGCTCACACACACCCTTTATGTTAGTGAGTCTACGGGATGAAAATTTCATTATTATGGTACTTGCTAGTGCCTTTTTCGAAGTAATGAATTGCTCATCGATAGCTTGTAGCAAGTCTCGGACCTTCTCATGCTGGTCAACAGAATCACGTATGCCAATAGTTATCTTAGTTTTAATAAACATCACGTTGAGCCGATTGGATTGCTCTCATCGCTCATAAAACGCGACCTTAGTTGGAGTGCTAGTATTATTGACTGCAGGTGGTTCGTCTTTCCTAACGGCATAATCAATATCCATTTATCCTAAATGGAGAAGAACCCTCTCCTTCTATATTTTATAGTTATTACCCCTAAGTTCGGGAATGTCATATCTAATATCAGAGAAATTAACAGTTTAAGAAACTGCATAAAATTAAACATGTTTATGTCAAAATTTGAGGCTTAATAGTTTAAATTACATGTTAACATACCAAAAATATGAATCTCATGACATAAAAATTGCTTGTGGGCTAAATTTTTAATTCAAATATATTCAAATGGTCTTTATGATAAAACTATTAAATTATATTCCAATTCATAATCCTTGTGAGTAAATTATGAAAATAATCTGATATTTTATCCTGATTAATTATATGAATATAATAAAAGATCTTGTGAGATAATAATTATTATATTGAATATAATCAGTCATAATATGTTGTCTAATTACTTATGTGATCCTTATTTTAACTTTATGCATAATTTTAATTAATTAAGAATGCTATGGTTAATTTCTAATTAATTAAGATTATATATATCACTAGATATTTTGGACATATAAAATTGACTCATAAGCATAAATTAATATAACCAAATATGCATACATAATATGAGCATTTTACTAACTAAAAATATTAAAAATGTTATATCCTCATAATTTTCAACATGAAATATATCAAGAAGTTTCAAAAAGAAACCAAAATCAAATCATATTCATGGTATAAAAGTAAAAATTCTTTCATATCAAGACAGAGGTCAATTTGTTCTTATACCAACTATTAGAAATTTTGATACCAAAATGTGTTTCTAAATCATTATAATATAAACAAAAGAAAAACTAATGCGGAAACAAAACTACGTACCTTCAGCCATTGTTGTCAAAAATTTCAGCAACGATTTTTCTTGAATTTTAACACTTCTCGGTTCATAACTCTCGCTTTAGATAGTATAAGAAATCATTTAAACTTGAAAGAGATGTTGAGTCCAGGGACCAAAATCCTCATTTATATGATGTTCTCCCATCAAGAACATTTATTATTACCAACTCACAACGTTCAAGAATTAATTCAAATTTGTAACGTTTGAACAGAATTTTAATGATATTAAATAAAATATTTAATAATAATAGTTACATTTATAATGAATAAAAAATTAAAATATTTAAACCATAATAAATGAAAAAATTCATGATAATGAATTATAAATTTTAATGAGAACAAATATAATGTCCACGGATATTAGTCTGAGACCAATAGCATCAAAGCATATTCGCATATGGATCCTCCTGTAAGGTACAAGATCACCACTATTGAGCTACAACCAACAGTTAATGTATGAATCAACAAGCGTACCATTGATTCGTGGCGCCGTCCGCCCTCGCCTTCTTGCGCGCGCACATGGCAGGAATGCGATAGAAACCCTAGCTTGGAGGTGGAAGTAAGGCGGACTTGAAACATGAGCTTGTCGTGGAGGCGGTGTTCCGCGAAGCAACATGCTTTTGTAAAATGGCGCCCACGTGAGAGGCACAAGTCGTGTTCACCAAATGTGTGCGTTTAGAATATTTTAAGATGCTGTGCAGTGACAAAACTACCCCTTTACATGTGACTCGTGATGGGCCGATCTCATGTTAATAATAGTTATCAGAAGGCCCTCGGAACCAATGTGTTCCTCGTGCCTAAGCATTTGCCCTACCACTTCCACCGTCTTCCTTCTCCATAAATTGACCCTATCCTCGATCCACTTCAGCTCCATAAGCCGCAGCAATGTCTTCCCCGGCTCTCTCCGTTGCATTCTTCCTCCTCCTCATATCCTTCTCCACGCTTCTGGTTGCGTCCATGGACTGTAATAAGGGCGACCGTGAAGCCCTCCTTAAGATCAAGGAGGGCCTCGGCAACCCTCCCCAGCTCTCGACGTGGATCCCCGCCACCAACTGCTGCGCGTGGGATAACCTCTATTGCGACGACACCGGCCGCGTGTACAATGTCTACATCTACAATGCCGATGTCACCGCTGCACTCCCCGTGGCCTTCGGCGACCTCTCCGCCCTCCAGACCCTCTCCCTGCAGGACATGCCGGGGCTCACCGGCCCCATCCCTCGCTCATTCGCCAAACTCTCACAACTCTACCTCCTATCGATCTCCAACACCTCCATCACCGGCCCCGTCCCGGACTTCCTCACGAGTACTAACCTCAGCGCCCTCACCCTCCCCAGCAACAAGCTCTCCGGACCCATCCCACCCGCGCTGAGCCGCCTCCCTTACCTCCGCTACGTAGACCTCAGCCACAACATGCTCTCCGGTCCGATACCGCAGGGGCTGCTGCACGGAGAGTATCAGTTCCTGATACTCTCCAACAACCGGCTGACGGGAGCGATTCCCAGCTCCTACGGCAAAGGAGACGTGAACACCATCGACCTGGGGCACAACAGGCTCACCGGCTACCCGTCGTTCCTGTTCGACAGAACGAGGCCGACGGTCAAGCTCGACCTGTCGTGGAACGAGCTGGCGTTCGACATCACCAAGGCGGCGCTGCCATGGCACCTGGATTACCTGGATCTAAGCCACAACCGGATCAGGGGCGGGGTTCCCAAGTCTCTCAAGGACCTGTACAAGCTTCTGGTGCTCAACCTCACCTACAACGAACTCTGCGGGGAGATCCCGACGGGGCGAGCGATGGCATATCACGGCGCCGAGTGCTATCTCCATAACAAGTGCCTCTGCGGGACACCACTCCCACCCTGCCGCCACTGAGCCTGCTACGGTAGGCACAGTTCTTAGCATCTTCTATTATCTATCTACTTTTGCGCCACTGACGATGTCTGCTCGTCTTGAAATGATGAAGCAAACGCATGCTTTTTTATCTGCTAATGAATAAAGAACGAGCAGCAATTCAAGGATGTGTAAGCTTAGAACCGTGTTGACCGATGGTCAAATCATTCATCAGTTACGCGTCCTTCAATAGTTTACCTCTTATAAGTGCTTGCCGGTCGATGAGGTACATCTTGCTGGTCAAAAGAATCCAAAAGTCAATGAGACAGACTCCTTCGTAGATTTCCTGTATATCCACGTTGTGGCCACCAATGCCGATGTGGAAAGTACGCGTGAAGGTTCCTCCACCATTCGCGGATCAAAAAGTGAGATGCAACGTCACCTTCTTTATAAAATTTTAATACACCGGATATATTTCTTCAAATATTAAGATCAGTCCTTGTGTTGATGTCATTAGCATCTTTCCTGATGATTCAAGTTGTTGTTCACTTTTCAACTATGACGAATATTAGTCTTATTTAACCTTTTTTTAAAATATATAAAATTATTTATCACCTCCAAATGTTTTGTATATCATAAAAAGAAGATACATCATAAATCATAATTTCAACTAATATTAACTTGCGCTGACAGAAATTAACTATAATAATAAGATTTTAGTTTTCGAAAAGATATATATATTGTACTTAAAATATTTGTTCGATAGGAATCTCATTTAATAATTTTTAAAATTTAAAAGCACTAATTTTATACATGCACACACAGCAGAATATTATTATGTGGAGCCCTCATAAAATATTTGGACTGCACGCATGCGACAAAGCTGCATGGCGAGCCACGTGGGAGGCTGACCAAGTCAAACCCCAGCCGCCATTTGACATGCAAACATTACCTCGATTAAACGACATAATTAATTACTTGCATATCAAAAGTGCTTGTAATCCAATTTCCTCATCAACCAAATCCTGATTTGCTATCAACATAATTAATACTGATCTGAATAATACGCCCTAATTGATATTTATTGATTTGATAAATATAATTGTTATTAATACTGAAAGAGTACAGACATTGCTTGGTTTGATGATATTATTACACCATGGAGTTATAATTTCGGGAATAAAAGGTAGTTGAAGGAGAGGTGGAGGATGGATTAGCTTTTCATCACACTTGATTAGCTAAGCATTATTAGCAAAAGGGATTTAGGCTAAAGTATAATAGGAATATTTGTGATAAATAATATCATGTGGTTGCACAAAATCCGGCACATCATGAGGTCAAGTCTTGAGCTCTAAAACTAAATCAAGTGACACTTAACTTTAAAAGAAGGAAAAGAAAACATTTTAAGAAATTAATATTAAGATAAATAAAGAAACAAAAGGATTTACCCCCTACAAAGTTTTAATGTGTGTGTGTGAATATATATATAATTGTTGAATCTTGGATTTTGACGATGAAACCAATCGATAGTGTTTATGATTTGATCTGTGTTTTGAGTGATGTAGGAAGCTTCGATCAGGAAGAGATAATTAAAGAAAGAAAAATTATTTTGGGCCGGAGTGAAACATGTCAAAAGATTGAATGTCGAACCAAATGATTGATCGACATATCGGTAGAAGGCTTCGGGCCATGGATTCGGGCATCGAGCCAAGAAGAGTAGAAATTGCACCAAGGAAATCAGAGTTGCAGAGGTCAACTAGCTGATTGGGCAATAGGCCACAAGAGAAGATGATGCGCCGAAGAATCGGATGAGGCGTCGATGAACCAATGACATGCCGGATAATATTTGATTAGCTTTATAATAATTGTTTAGATCAAAGTAGGTTTTAGGCGTAATTGGGTTGGAATTGGGCCAACTCAATTAGGGGCCAATTGAGCCCAAGTTTAGACTGTGTTGGGCCAAGTGAAAGGCCTAAACAGTGACCCAAACTAGTGGAACTATCGGTGGCATAATTTTCGAGACTATGTCAGGCGGTGGTACTGCACATACTTAGTCTTCGAGATTGTCAGGCGGTGGTACCACCCAGACACAGTCTCCCAAGTGGTGGTACCACATAGTATCAGTGCTGCAAGCGGTGGTACCGCCAGTACCCCGAAAACTAGGGATAAGACTAGTTTTAGCTCCAAGTTTGAATCCATTTGGAGCCTATAAATACCCCTCTCATCCTTGGATAATTCACACAAGCATAGAGAGCTTAAAAGTGGGAAAACATTGTAGCAATCATTTGAGAGATCCCCTCCTCTAGTTCTAAGTTTAGAATTTTGTTTAGGGAGGAGTGAGTGATTGTAAAAGGTTGCCTCCTAAACCTATGAAAAAGAGAAGAGGGGTGTAAAAGGGTAGTTGATCTTTGCCCGTTGAAAGAAGATCAGTAGTGGAAACCAGTGGTCTCGAGTGAAGAGGAATCGAGAGTGGATGTAGGTCACGACGACCGAACCACTATAAAAATCTTGTTTGCATTACCTTCGTGTTTTTCCTTATATTGTAATCTGAATTCTTACTTTCACTATGCTTTCTTACGCTTTCAAGTTAAGCATCTTTTTGATACGTTTTTATCGTACGAAGATTTTTGACTCAACATAATTTTATCGCTGCAATAATTCCCCCCCCCCCCTTCTTAGTGTCGACTCAATCCTAATAGTTGGTATTAGAGTCACATTATTTCTTATTTGGTTTAACACCCAAGAGAAATGGCTCTTTTCGGCTTTCAAGATGGTCACTTTATCATTCGTCCTCCTATGTTCAATGAGATAGATTACACATATTGGAACACTCAAATGAGAGTTTTCTTGCTTTCCTTAGATTTCAATTTATGGAATATCATTGAGAACGGTTTTCAAAAATCTTCTACTCCAATGAACAAATGGAATGATTTGGAGAAGAAAACTTTTTCTTTAAATGCTAGAGCTATGAACGTTTTATTTTGCGCTTTGGATAAAAATGAATTCAATCGAGTGTCGACTCAATCCTAATAGTTGGTATTAGAGTCACGTTATTTCTTATTTGGTTTAACACCTAAGAGAAATGGCTCTTTTCGGCTTTCAAGAGGGTCACTCTATTATTCATCCTCCTATGTTTAATGAGATAGACTACACATATTAAAACACTCAAATGAGAGTTTTCTTGTTTTCTTTAGATTTCAATTTATGGAATATCATTGAGAACGGTTTTCAAAAATCTTCGACTCCAAGAATGATTTGGAGAAGAAATTTTTTTCTTTAAATGCTAAAGCTATGAACGTTTTATTTTGTGCTTTGGATAAAAATGAATTCAATAGAGTTTCTATTTACAAAATAGCTTATGACATTTGGCAAATCACACACGAAGGCATGAGTCGGGTTAAACATTCTAAAGTTAATCTTTTGATGCATGATTTTGAGTTGTTTCATATGAAACCAAGCGAAACCGTTGGAGACATGTATACCCATTTTACGGATATCGTCAATGGTTTAAAAAGTCTTGGTAAATGTTTTACTAATTTTGAACTTGTGAACAAAATATTGAGATCCCTTCCAAAGAGTTGGGACCCTAAAGTAATAGTCATTCAAGAGGCCAAGGATTTGAACTATTTTCCACTTGAAGAACTTATAGGGTTTTTAATAACCTATGAAATGAATTGTATGACATAAAACAAACATGAGAATAACCTTCCAAAGAACAAAAATGATTTGACACTTCGAATAATAGAATATCACTTGAGTGATAACTCAAGCAATGATGATGATGACTTTGAACTTCTCATTATAAAATTTAAAAAGTTCATGAAATAAAAATTAAAGAATAAAAATGAACTTAAAAAGAAGTTGCCAAAGAGGAAGAATGTATTCAAGGCGGCTTGAGACGAATCAAGCTTATCCGATGACGAGAAGCAAACCAACAAAGATCAAGTGGCGAACTATGCCTTAATAGTTTTCGACGATGAGGTAACCAAAACCCTTTTACTTTATTTTGAAATTACTTAATGCCTTTTCATGAGTTATTTTAAAATTAGTTAGTAAATAAAAATAAAAAAATAAAAAATATCATGCTTCTCTTTTTAAGTGATTTTGAAAAAATTAAAATTTGAGCATGACAATTGCATGTTAATTCGTAGCACTAAGCATGAAAAGTTAGATTCACTTAAAAAGAAAAATACATTACTATAACAAACAAAATAATTTTGAAAATGTTTTATGTTTGATGAAATAAATTTTGATGATTTAATTATGTATAATGATGTAATGAAAATATTAAAAGTTTTGGTACAATGCTTGATGATTTTATTCTATGTATGAGATTTTGAAGTTATACATGATGATTTTTATGATTTATTGATCTTGACGATTTTTATGATAAATCTTATACTTTTGTTTTAAACAATGATATATGTTTTGAATTCGAAAAAAAAAAAGATGTATGAAATCAAATCACATAAAAAGGAAAATGTATTATCATTGGAATTAAAATGATAAATCAAATCTCTTGTTTAAAGAAGCCTTATGTTTAATGTGTTATATTTTTTGTCATGATGATTTTGATGATGAAATTTGTTTTTCGGTCTTAAACAATAATGCATGCTTTGATTTGGTATAAAAAAACTTGGGCATGCTTGTGTGAAATAAATCAAACAAAAAAAAAGAAAGAAAATATTTTTCTTAAGAATTTCTCAATCTCTATCTTATCGAGTTTTCAAAAAGGAGATTGATAAATCTATTTGTATGAATCTCTTAGACTACGAAAAAGATTATGATGATTTGAATCTAAATGAGATTTTTTCAATCGAATCATGAACTTTCTCTTGAGATGTTTTCTATTTTATATGAATCAAAATGTTCTTCTATGTTTCTTTTACCATTTACTAAAGAAGAGATTTCTATATGAATCATAAGATTTCTTATGCATGAATTGAAATCTTTTTCTCCTATATTTCTTTTTTCTAATTACTAAAAAGGAGTATTATCCAAATAAATCATAATTTTTCATAATTATAATTTTTTGTATGATTCATAATGAATTGAGATATATTATACATAAATCGAGATCCTTTATATGTTCTCTCATGACTCCTTTTTGCTATAGGAATGTTTTTATCTATATTATGATTGATCTTGAATTCTTAGAATCAAAACTTGATAGTTTCTTTATATGAATCAAGATTCCTCATTTTTTACTCTCGAATGATTTCTTACATTTTATTAAAGAGAATATTTATAAAAATGAATCATGTCTTTTAGTATTCATGGATTAATCTTTCATTTTTAATGATTGGAATATTGATGTAAATTTATCTTTATTGTTTATCCTTATCATGATGTGAAAATTGATGTAAAGGGAAAAGAATTATAAAATTGTATTCTTCCCTTTTTGACAATGACAAAGGGGGAGCAAAACTTGCTAGCTTACTCATCTCAAAAGAGAAGCAAGAAGTGCTATCTTGTAAATCTCAAGAGAAGCAATGTTTGCTAACTTACATATTTCAAGAAGATGCAAAAACATATTATCTTATATATTTCAAAAATTGCTAGCTCAAGATGTAAAATTTGGAAACTTGCACATTGTAAAATGAATAAAAACTTGCTAGCATTCATACTTTAAGAAAATGCAAAAACAAGCTATCTTGCACTTCTTAAATAGCTAGACTTTTATATCTCTAAAACTTGATAGTTGCACTTCTCCTTGTTGTTGATGACAAAGGGGGAGAAGATACGATGATATGAGAATCATATATGGTAAGATGTAATATTCTTTGATATTTTGATACCATGATGATTTGAAATATTTATAATGATGCATGTAATGCAATGATATGCATATAATGTGTTGCAAATATTCATGATTAAATTTGCTTTGACTTTAATTCAATTTAAATTCAAAGTTTTATCAATATGGCACATTGATATGGTGAGTTAAGGTTAACTTGGTTATCAATTGGTTGTCATCATCAAAAAATGGGAGATTGTTGAATCTCGGATTTTGATGATGAAACAAATTAATAGTGTTTACGATATGATATGTGTTTTGAGTGACGTAGAAAGCTTCGATCATAGAAAGATAATTAAAGCAGGAAAAATCATGTTGGGCCGGAGTGGAACATGTCAGAAGATTGGATGTCGAGCCGGAGGATCAGTCGACGTATCAACAAAAGGCTTCGGGCCATGTGTTCGAGCATCGGACCAAGAAGAGCAAAAATTACGCCAAGAAAATTTGAGTTACGGAGGTCAACTGACCGATTAGGCAATAGACTGTAAGAGAGGACGATGCACCGAAGAATCAGACGAGGCATCGATGAACCAATGACATGGCGGATAATATTTGATTAGCTTTATAATAATTGTATAGATCATAGTAGGTTTTAGGCATAATTAGGTTGGAATTAGGCCAACTCAATTAGGGGCCAATTGGGCCCAAGTTTGGGTTATGTTGGGCCAAGTAAAAGGCCCAAACAATGACCCAAACTAGTGGAACCATATGTGGTATAGTCTCCGAAACTATGTCAGGTGGTGGTACCGCCAGTCTGGGCAGTGGTACCTCCCAAACTTAATCTCCGAGACTATTAGGCAATGGTACCACCCAATGTTAATGTTGTAGGCGGTGGTACCACTGGTACCCAAAAACCAAGGATAAGACTAATTTTGTCTCCAAGTTTAAATCTATTTGGAGCCTATAAATACCCCTCTCATCCCTGGTTAACACACACAAGCACAGAGAGCTTAAAAGTGGGAAAACACTATAGTAATCACTTGATAGATCCCCTCCTATAGTTCTAAGTTTAAAATTCTATTTAGGGAGGAGTGAGTGCTTATAAAAAGTTGTCTCCTAAACCTATGAAAAGGAGAAGAGGGGTGTAAAAGGGTAGTTAATCTTTAACCGTTGAAAAAGATCACTAGTGGAAGCCAGTGGCCTCAAGTGAAGAGGAATCGAGAGTGGATGTAGGTCACAATGACTGAACCACTATAAAAATCTGGTTTGCATTTCCTTTATGCTTTTTCCTTATATTGTAAACTGAATTCTTATTTTCACTACGCTTTTCAAGTTAAGCATTTTTCCGATACGTTTTTATCGTACGAAAATTTCTGACTCAACGTAATTTTACCGCTGCACTAATTCACCACCCTCTCTCTTAGTGCCGACTCGATCCTAACTATAACAACATACTTACCCTTATAAATTTTATCCTCTAGATATTAATATTTTTAAAATGTGCTAGTGTCAATACAAAAAATATGCTCTTTTGCCATAGTTGATATTAATTTATTTGGATAGAGAAAATTAAAAATATCTAAAATACTCCTAGTATTTTTTATATCATATTATTTTCAAATTTATTAATAAAAATATAATTTTTAAGTACTTACTCTTTACCAAATAATAATAATGACACATACACAAAATTTTAAGTTTTGTAAGAATGCGTGTGTGTATATATATATATATATATATATCACCAACAAGGCCCAAAAGTTTCTGATATGGTGAGCAGAATCCACTTGATTTGGTCCACCCATCACAGTACAATTAGGACAGAATTCTGCTTACAGATCACTTCCCTCTATTTCCTTGTCTCATGGACTGGTAAAGGCTTCTTTGATCCTATATTTTCATTGTTTATCTCAATTTTGATTGCTTTTTATTTATTGTGACTGCAATCTAATGATATAATTACTCACAATTAAGTGCTTAATAATATACTATGGTAATATAAATAATATCCATAGATATATAGTTTTGGGCTAAGAAGCAAGTGAGATGTCACCACACTTCTCTTCTCTCTCTCTTCTATTCCTTCTTTTGTGCTCTGCAGCATCCTCTGCTGGTTCAGTGGTTTCTCTCTCAGTGAATCTTTTCTTCTTCTTCAAGTCTAATCCTGTTTCTTCCTTTTGTGATGCAAGGCTTGACTGATTCATCCAGTGATCGGTACCTGAACCACTAAATCTTGCTGCTTTTGCTTCTGCTGCGTTAAAAATTTGATCTTTTTTCTAGCCTTCTTCCCTTGTTTTGTTTCTCAGGTATCGGGTCGGAGCAAATGGGATTTCCTTGGTCAACGGAGATGCGGCTTTGCTTGTGTAAGGTCAGTTGTGAAGATTGAATCTTCTCATTCTGAAACATCTTTCTTGCTCCTGTTTTGGGATTTCGTGTTGTAAAGATCGTAGCTTTTTTGCTTGTGACTGCCATCTGTAGCAAATCCTTTTGGGGTTTCTTCAAATTGTAGAGCTGTCGTTGTGTATTTCCTGAAGTTGCAGATCATGCACTCTATGCAATCTTGAAAAGCTCAGGTCATTTCTCGATCGTTTTCCTTCAGGATTAAATGTTCTTCAAAAAAAGGGCAATCTTGTCAGTAATGATTTGCAATCTGTCTTTCGATCAAGAAAGCGATTGCTTTTGTCTTTCTTGTTGATCTTTTTGAGGAGATCCTACCGGTTATTTGCTTTTGATGGTTTGCTTTTCTGAACATCTAAAACCCCCAGTTCATAGCCTTCACTGGATCTAATCGTTCAAGCAATCTGGTCTCGTCTTGAAGCATCAGTCTTTCCAAAAATCATGTGGTATTTGGAATTAGTTGCATGCTTAATATTTGAGTTCTCTTACCTTATAACCATTTCCTAGATCATTTTGGTGAACAAAATACCTTCAGCTCTTTTCTCTTTATTTTATTTTGCTTTACTGAAATTTCGCTCAGATTACGAGGTTCTTAACTACTGTGGCAACCAACAATGAATCTTTCCTTTTACTGTTCTCTTTGTTGAATCATTTAGTAGCTTAGGATTTTGGATTCATTTGTTTAGTAGCTTAGATCCTTTTCAAGATTTAGTCCACATGATAAAGCTTTTCAGTACATTATCTCGTGGATATGCAGTCAATCATGAAATTTGCAGTGTTTGGAACTAACTTTTCCCAATCTCATTTCCTATAATTGCCAGTACATGTGACTGTTCAAGTTGTTTTGATCGTCTATCTGTGGGTTAATGGGAAGAGGCAGAGGAAAGGGGAAGAAATTGACAGCGGTCACAAGTCATGAGGATCTGGAGAATGGTATTGAAGATCCCCTTCCTGCATATAGGAGGAGGGGAAGGCTGCAGAAGCCCTTGAAGGATGACATCGGCGAAGATGATGCCGAGAAGAATGAAGGCGGGGCAGATGATACGAAAATTACTGTGACAAGCAAAGAGCTTAAGGGTTCGACGGTGCAGAAGGGGAGGAAGAGGAAGAGGAGTTCACAAGTAAAAGACAAGTCTGATTCGGTTTCAGAGGAGAATGGTGATGAATTGAAACCAAAAAATGAAGAGTCAACTGGGTCCAATGGTTTTCGGCATAATGGAAGCCGACGGAAGAGCAAACCTCACCGGGCTGCCGAGGCATGAGTCCTGTGCAAGCCAGTTTTGCAGCTTGCTATTATTGTGACTCTTGTTGCCATTACAAAACCGGACATGGTGAACACTTCGAATCCTTTGCAGTTGACTCTTTTGCTCCTAGTTTCCATCTTTTTCTCCTCTGTTCTTCATGAGCAAACTAAACAGGAAGCTTGGGACTAGATATACCACTTCCTGATCTTTGTTGGCATCCAAGTGCTGTAAAAATATCTTTTCTTTTATTTTGTTTCAGAGGAAGAGCTGCGTGCATAACATTTTCTTATCTGTTACTCGTGCCGTTTCTTTTACTAGCTTTGCCATGCAACATTCAAGTACCTCCTATTGTAGACATTCTTGTCTTCCTTGATTGCTTTTAGTTGTGGTTCTCTGTGGTTCTTATTTGTTAAAATCATCTGTTTTGACTTCTCTAATTATATGTTCTCACTCGGTAGACTCTTGTTGATATATGTATGCTCTCGAACAATCATTGTGATTGAACCTCAAGTTTCCTATAGATTGACTCGAATTGTATCTTCTTGCATTATCTTTTGGTGTATGTATACAATTTAGGTGAACCATGAAGATAATTCATGGCCACATGTGTTACAATATTTTTATGGTATCCATTCTTTTCCGGCTCCAAGGGTGGTAGCCCTCTTTAGTTGTCTGAATTTGGTGACCATTTGTTGCATTTTATATTCACTATTTTGTTTATTGGTTTTCAAATTAAATTATTTTCCTCTTGTGTACGTATGTCCACGCATGCATGTTATATTTGTCTGTCTTTAAATTAGTGACATGAACAAATTGTTGAATTGCTTGTAATCTGTAAATATAATATGTAGTAAAAGCATAGCTCTGACATCTTACTGCAGTTTTGCTTGCAATTCTGATTCTAGTATGCTTTTCTTTCAAGTTGTAAAGTTGTCAATTCTGGAAAAGGCATATTTTGATATCTTCATCGTTCCTTATTTTCTCCAGATTTCCTAATCTCCAGCCAATTATAACTCCAACAAGTGTCAGACATAACACTTTTGTAGGAATTTTTCTTTCCAACTCTTAATTGGTGCACTAGACATAAAGCTATTCAATATTTTTCGATGCATTTGTTGTCAAGATAATTCATTAGAGGACTGTTAAATTGTCTGATAGGAGTAGTAGCGAACCAAGCATGTCAAATATTTGCATCTTTCTCTAATTGATGTCTCTCAGTTTTAATTGTAAATGGTTCTTTGTTTCCTAACTGGGTTGCTGTGTTTCACTCGTCTTACATTTAAATTATTTTGTCCATTCATGTGAATAATTAATTACATGTGCAGCGATTGTGCTGTTATGCAATGAAACTTTTCCTCGTTATTAGAATCTCTGGAAAGATGAGGAGAGCTATTGATGTTTCTGTTAAGAAAGAGTTTAGGATAGTGATCTGATTGGGGCTTTTTCAACGCAATTTTTAATTTCCTGCAATTTTGTGGAATTCAAACATGTTTAAGGAAACTGGAAGATTTAGATACAGAATGAGATGTACATTCATGTACGAACTATGGTCAAATGTGATCTTAAGGAGAAGTATAAATCGTGCAAATCGGAATCTGCAGCAAACACTGCAAATGCATGCTAATGTGTACTGAAATAAAGACTTTGCAGATAATGTGTTGTAAAAGAGATGATGCACAGACAATATTTTGGACATGGAGATCTGAAACTGTTCA
Source organism: Musa itinerans (assembly GCA_001649415.1). Classification (NCBI taxonomy): domain Eukaryota; kingdom Viridiplantae; phylum Streptophyta; class Magnoliopsida; order Zingiberales; family Musaceae; genus Musa; species Musa itinerans. The sequence goes on along the minus strand of LVTN01000613.1, from coordinate 130,793 downwards.
GTCCTACCATCTACGGTGTCATGAATGTTATGTTACCTTTGCTGTGATCACGGAGTAGGATTCTAGACACATTCGAGCAGCAAAGGACAACTAGAAATTGAGATAAGTGGCACTAGCGTATGGACATGGTAGAAGGTGAGGCAGTCAATGTATGCAGTCACAAGGAGAGGCAGAAAAAACCTAGAAAGTCACATATCAAATTACCAGATGAAGCTGCCCTAGGCAACCTTTTTTTCTTTTTTTTTTTCTTGTTGCTTCCTCCACTCTTCATCTCCTCTTGTGTACTGTAGTTCTTTGGACGATAAAACTCTTGGTTTGCTTATGATCCTGGATAATCATTCTGTGAGTTTTACTAGATGTGTAGTGATTTTGCAATGGCAGGTTGATGGACTTGCATAAGAAGGGATGGGCAGGAAGGATTCTGTGTAACTTGCAAGGCTTTTTCAGTGAGAAAGAGAAGCCCCCATGGTCGTCGTTGTCGTCATCGTCGTTGGAAGGACTGATCCCGCCACCAACATGGGAACAATGTCGAATCTGACCATGAGTCTATCACAGAGCAGTGATTGTATACTTGGTTTTGTTTATACATGAATAAGATTAGATTGTATAGAAGAAGAAGACTTGGGTATATATTACAAATAGGGTGTATCTGCCACATGACATGGTCGACTTGTTGGACTGGTAATGTATTATTCTACTCTACTGCTACATACATGATTGTGCCATTTGATTCAGTGAGATACATGAGTAGTGAGTTCTTGTTGTGTTCCAGCATTTCTACATGTTTCCAAATTTTCCCCTACCCAAAGTTACACACACACACACACACATGTTGCCAGTCGTATCGGTTACTTTTATTCTCTTACAAATAGCAGCAGCGATCCAAGGGGTTAGCATGATGTTAGTTAGTGTTGGGTGGTGTGCCAACATCCCGCCATTGGATTAGAGAACATGAAGGTGCAGTCACTTAGAAAACGAAAGGATGCTTGCTAACTATCTAAGTCAAAATATTGTATGTTTAATCTTTATATATCGAACGGTAGATATGGATTGAATACTATAAATATGACATGATGAGCATATGAGAGACTATCCTATCGAGGTCGAACGATTGAACTCTTCCATCCGAATGCATGCGTTTGAACTTGTAGAACCATCGCATCTTGATTTCGAGTGACATCACATTGAAATCCTGAACGCTACAAGCCTCGGAAGAAGAAACGAGGTCGGAGGGACGATCAAAATGTGCACTGACAATATATCAATCGGATACTTGAATTCTGGGTTGGATCAGCAAATACCAGCAGCCTTATAATTGAATTACACTTATTACCATTCAACGATCGATTGTTTGTATATGATAGAATAGAAAAATGAAGAGTAAAGACAAAAATATATATATATATATACTTCAAAAAGTTAGTGTGATATGGTGTCTATTTACACAAAAGAGATGATTTTTCTCAACTAAGCAGCGAGATTTTCTCGTCAGAAAATCTCTCCGTTATCAATATCTTCGTCCGAAAACTGTCAACCTTCGGAAGGACGTTACTTTAGATTCAAATATCTCTGTTTCTTTCTCTTGGAGAAGAAACAATCACTGGTTTTTGCTGGGTGTCGGAGCTTCACGTCGCCACGGCGAACTCGAATCTCCTTCGCTGTACAGAGTTGGCGGAGAGGTAGGTCCACGCCACGGGCGAGGCTGCCGCTGAGCCATTTGCTTCCTTCCCCGTTAACGTGCTCTGCTCTACTCTGCGGTCCTTTTTCTCTTCTCTCGTTGCATTGGCGCTCTTAATGGCGTCCCTGTACCCGACTACTGCTACTTGGATGGCATCAGCACTACTATCCGAAGGCCAAGGCTCAGAGAGCAGGGCCACGATGCCCACCCATTTCAATGGCATGTGGTCATCGTTCTACTCTTGACGTATGTACGAGTCAATTAATATCTTCATAACTATCCTATGGTCCACCGTGTTGTGTTGTGCATCAACAAAGTGCATGAAAGAAGAAGCACTGATTTATTTATGGATCTCGCTGAGGAAAATTGAAGAAGAATTTTCTTTTATCTTTTAACTGGTAAAGAGAAATAAAAAAAAAAATTATACTTTTGCGATATTTCTTTCACGAAAAACATGCATGATTTTATATTTGAGGAAACTAATCATCGACCGACCGACCGACCAATCTATATTAAAATTTTGCAAAGAATTACGAATGCCAAAAAAAAAAAAAAAAAAAAACACTTTGTTACGAGCTCAGTGTAGGACACAATATTTATGCAGTGTAGGAGCTCCTGAGAGACCACTGAGCTCCTAATTAACTTTTTTTGTTTCTTCACTTTTATTGAAGTTGTTAGTTAATGAACTCGTTACAAGTTGTAGCAAACACACCAAAGATTATAAAATCACTTCCTCAAAGATTTTATATATATATATATATATATATATTCTTCTCCATGTTTGCCACCGTAGGAGCTAACAGGTGGCAAGCAACTTCTGCCTCTAGAGATAGATTTCCCTTAAACACTCCCCTCACCACCCCCCCCG